>CM062288.1:117862176-118094515 GCA_031216915.1 Pictodentalium vernedei | reverse complement strand
TGCTTGGCCCTGCGCGTTGTGTGTCCGAGCAATGCTGCAATAGGCCGAAATCGTGTATTTTCAGCTTACGTTTTCAAATTTTCCGCCCGCAGGACCAAAACATGGTTGGCCCTGCGCAATGTGTAGCCCACTCCTCCCCCCCCCCCCCACACACACACTCTAAAGAGAGAGACCTGTGCCCCTGAATTGGACCGGTCCATCTAGAAAAAAAATGGACCGCCTGCCCGAATATCGGACCGCTATTTCTTGGACCGGACCGGACCGGAACACCATTGGCGGTCCGGTACGGTCCGCATCACTGCTAACCAACATATCCGGAAAACGTCTCGTGAAATTTAAAAATTTAATGGAGCAGTTAAAAAAGTGCCTCTGTGGGGTAGGGTAGGGAAGTGCAAACGTGATGGATTTCGTATGTATGTTTGTTTGTCTGTGTGTCTGCTATAGAAATAAATATGGGGCCATCCATAGTGCCCAAAATTGGCCTACTTGATGGCGGAGGTCATTGTCAGGTTTAAAAAAGTGCAGGGGTGGGATTGGAGAGGGGCACCAAAAGCTATGACCAATTTGTTTTTTACTGATATAGGTCCTCAAAGGGGTCTACTAGTGGTGACTTCTTATCAGGAATCTTGAAGGTTTCAAAAAATTGCCGGTGGTGGTGTTGGGGAGGGGCAAAACTTGTGGATTTTGTGTGTATGTCTGTATGACCACTATAAAAAGGCATACGGAGCCACCCACAGTGCACAAGCTGGTTCTGGTAGGGTTTTTTTTTCTACACCGGGAGTCATGGATTGAAAAAGTCAGGATTAAAAAAGTGCCGGGGTGGGGAGAGTCACCCAATGTCATGACAATTTTTCTTTTCACCTCTATAGATCTTCAAAGGGGTCTACCTGAGGTCACTTTTTACCGGGAATATTATGGTGCGGTTAGGGCCGCAGGCCTGCCCAAGTTACTCTTTTGAAGTCAGGGCTGTGGTTTTATGAACTGTTTTTTTTTTTTAGAAATTTACCGTACAGCATCGGGTAACCCTGCTAGTATTTGTTAAAACCTGTTTTGACTCATCATTTTCCCACAGGTAACAATGTTGGGAAGCAGTTTAGTATGCCAGAATGCTCGAAATGCATCCCCCACCCCCTCTTCCCCCCACAGAATTTCAAATTGCTCTGCGGCTCCTGGGTCAGCATGTTTTCGGTGTCATTGTGGGGCATGTCACGGTGTTATGTTCATGGAAGCAGGTGACTGTTTTGAACAAATCACGCGATAATGCCTCAGCTGTAGGGCCGTCGCTAGAGCCTTTTAATGGGGTGGGGGGGGGGGGTGAGAGCCCTCGAAATTCCAACTGGGTAGTGGGCGCGTTCTTGACAAACTATTAGAACTGTAGATCTTCCTAATTCGGCGAGCACGGTCGCGCCGGGCCGACCATGGTTCGGCCCGACGTGAGAAAATTGTTAAATTTGACATTAAAAGGAGCAATTTCCTGGCTTCTGGAGTGTCAATCCCCACTTCAGAATACCTCAAAAAGTTTCATTTGGGCCGATTTAGGGCGGGAAAATGTCGAAATTTTCGACTATTATCCCTACAGTTCGTAGGCTAGCGAATATTTTTCGTCTTTTATTTTTGTAACTTGGGCACCCCGTTTATCGGCTTGAATTTGGTTTAATTTAAACTCTTGGAAAATCGTTTTTAGGAAAAGTTTTTTTTAGCATTTCACAGGTACAAATTAACTCCCCCAGACTCTCAGCGGCTGTTGAAAAAACGTGTAACGTGGAGACTGCATGTGTAGTTATATGTTCAGTTGGAATCCTTCGACCCGATTTTCACCCGAAGGTCTCGGTAGTCGGAATTTGTCCTCATTGTGGTCCTCCAGTCGGAAAAATATATGTTTGTTAGTTAATTGTATTATACATTCAGTAGTTTTAAATGTCCAACTGTTGATATTTTTGCACTCCGATTTTCCAACTACTGACATTTTGACAAATATTGGGGGGGAGGGGTTAGACACCCCCCCCCCCCCCACACACACACACACCGCCCCCCTCTTGTCGCGACGACCCTGCTCAGCTGTCAATGATGAATACCCTACAAAGTAGCAAAACGTTGCAAGAGATATCGCAGGCCTGCAACCGGGGTGGGGATGGGGTGGGAGGGGGCGTGGAGGAGGTGGGCGCCCACCCCCTAGAAAAATGTTTGCCGTCCCCCAAAAAATTTCAGACACTTTTTTCTTTTAATTTCGCATCATTTTGATCCATTTTTCTCCACCAATGAGCAACTAATTCATGTCTGCCATTAAACTAGTTGTAATCCTATATGTGAGTCTCTGTTGTTATTACTGCGATGTTTATTCAACACACAGATTACACACAGCTATGACAATAGGAGCACATTAACTAATTAACAAAAGAAATTATGTTCAATAGCAGGTTATATTTGATGAGTGGTAATTGAACATAGGAGAAAATTGAGGTTGTAGGACAAGTGCCCCCCCCCCCCCCCCCCCCCCCCCACATCCCCGTCCAAAATGCTCAGTCGGACAATTGCCCCAGTGTATTTGGCAACTAGGATGACTCCCCCAAGTGTATTAGCTAGGACGACTGCCCTACAGTCCAGTGGGTGGACAGGACAATTGCCCCCACCCCAATTGTCAGCCAGGACAACTGCCTCCCACTCCATTGTCAACCAGGACGTACGAAAAAAAAAATTTTTTTACTGCATATGGGTCGATGTATGGAATACCCCAGCTACCAGGTCAATTATTATTCATTTTTGTTTTCATCCAATTTTCAGGATACCGAAAATTGATGCGTTCTGGAACAAAAACTGTCAATGGGGCAAAATGTTTCCTGCAATGTTTTTGTTTTTAAATTAGAAGTTAAAAAGGCTGACTATTACTTTTTACAAGGGTGTTATCAATTAAATTGGTGTTATAAGCACCCCCCCCCCTCCACCACCACCATACCCCCGTGGCAACCCCCGGGAAATGAAGCAGTGTTTCTGTACTGTGCTGAACAAGTTCTATATTAATGGTAAAATGGGACCCAGTAATCAATGCCTAGGAATGGATGGAATTCTCTAAATTGTGCAGCTTTGGTATAAACGATTGGCTAAAACATGCAGAACATATAATAATTCTGCATAGTTTTTCAAAGGTTATTGGACGGAAATCGAAATTTTCAAAAGATGAATTTTGTTATTTGATCAGAAAAAAAAAAAAACTTTTCGGGGTATGTTGAAGTGGAAATTGATCCCCCAGAAGAAAGGAAATTGCTCCTTTGAATGCCAAATTTAACAATTTTCTCACGTCGGGCCGAACCATGGTCGCAGAGCAATTTGAAATTCTGTGGGGAGAAGAGGGGGTGGGGATGCATTTCGAGCATTCTGGCATACTAAACCGCTTCCCAACATTGTTACCTGTGTGAAAATGATGAGTCAAAACAGGTTTTAACAAATACTAGCAGGGTTACCCGATGCTGAACGGTAAATTTCTGAGAAAAAACAGTTCATAAAACCACAGCCCTGAGTTCAAAAGAGTAACTTGGGCAGGCCTGCGGCCCTAACCGCACCATAATATTCCCGGTAAAAAGTGACCTCAGGTAGACCCCTTTGAAGATCTATACAGGTGAAAAGAAAAAATTGTCATGACATTGGGTGACTCTCCCCACCCCGGCACTTTTTCAATCCTGACTTTTTCAATCCATGACTCCCGGTGTAGAAAAAAAAAACTCTAACAGAACCAGCTTGTGCACTGTGGGTGGCTCCGTATGCCTTTTTATAGTGGTCATACAGACATACACACAAAATCCACAAGTTTTGCCCCTCCCCAACACCACCACCGGCAATTTTTTGAAACCTTCAAGATTCCTGATAAGAAGCCACCACTGGTAGACCCCTTTGAGGAGCTATATCAGTAAAAAACAAATTAGCTTTTGGTGCCCCTCTCCAATCCCACCCCTGCACATTTTTAAACCTGACAATAACCTCCGCCATAAAGTAGGCCAATTTTGGGCACTATGGATGGCCCCATATTTATTTCTATAGCAGACACACAGACAAACAAACATACATACGAAATCCATCATTTTTGCCCTTCCCCACCCTACCCCACAGAGGCACTTGTTTGAACTGCTCCATTAAATTTTTAAACTTCACGAGACGTTTTCCCGATATGTTGGTTAGCAGTGATGCGGACCGTACCGGACCGCCAATGGTGATCCGGTCCGGTCCGGTCCAAGAAATAGCGGTCCGATATTCGGGCAGGCGGTCCATTTTTTTCTAGATGGACCGGTCCAAGGCGGTCCAATTCAGGGGCTCAGGTCTCTCTCTTTAGTGTGTGTGTGAGGGGGCGGGGGGGGGGGGGCTACACAATGCGCAGGGCCAACCATGTTTTGGTCCTGCGGGCGGAAAATTTCAAAATGTAAGCTGAAAATACATGATTTCCGCCTATTGGAGCATTGCTGGGACACACAACGCGCAGGGCCCCGAAAAACTTTGTGGGGCCCGCCCCCTCGTCCCCCCCCCTCCCCCATGATCTGCACCCATGGTCCAATTTAATAGGGGCACCACACCAAACCTACCAGATGAAATACAGGGACCAAGTTACTACCAACTAAATAGTTTCCATGTGCACATAATCCAGATCGGGGTTTATAGAAATAGATACACAATACACACTGAAATTCTTTGCCGACAAAGGAATTGAATGACAGCTTCTTGTCACCGAATTTGAGCGTTCGCTATTTTGGGAACTTTTTTGTAGAACGGCTCATCGCTGATACCTTCACCCGACACCCGTGACAGGAATCACAGGATTCAGGTGGTTGATTGGTGACAGATTGGCTCAATATAGTTGACAGTTACTTCAAACTTACTCGACTTCAATGTATTCACCGTCTATCAAGATGAAATTATCAGTGTGTATCAATTGGGAGAGTACAAAACTTCCCTTTGCGTCTCCCTGGACCGGTCCCTTGGACCGCCCCGGACAGGTCCAGCGTGCCTGTGTACCGGTACAGCAGGGGCGGCCCGGTCCTCATCGGACCGTACCGCGGACCACGCCTGGACCGGTACCGGACCGTTTGTTTGCGGTCCGGTCCGCAACACTATTGGTTAGCGAGTCATATTTCAATATTAAAACACAACTTGTTTGTAACAGTACAGTAAACAATCAACACTGCCCATTTGACATTTTCATGGGAAAAAATCTTATTTATTTTGCGTGATTACAAAGGGTCGAAAAAAAATCGTGTGAAGCGCACACAAAACAATCTCTCAGCGGGATTCTTTATCTGAAGCTGTTTGTCGGCATAAAGTTTATCTTGCTTTTTTCCTCCAGTTATGTGCCATTGTTCGCGTTTGTAACGACTCAACTGATTGGCTCGTGGAGCATGTTGCATCGTGGGATTTTAGCATCATCCTGGATAATTATGGTCGATCCAGGGTCGGACAAATTATTTTAGGTTCATCCTCAATTAATATAGGATGAACCTCAAATATTTATGTCGAACCTGGTTCAACATGAAGCAATAATTATGGTCCATCCAGGGTCGGACAAATTATTTCAGGTTCATCCTCAATTAATATAGGATGAACCTGAAATATTTATGTCGAACCTGGTTCAACATGAAACAATAATTATGGTCCATCCAGGGTCGGACAAATTATTTCAGGTTCATCCTCAACTAATATAGGATGAACCTGAAATATTTATGTCGAACCTGGTTCAACATGAAACAATATTTATGGTCCATCCAGGGTCGGACAAATTATTTCAGGTTCATCCTCAATTAATATAGGATGAACCTGAAATATTGATGTCGAACCTGGTTCAACATGAAACAATAATTATGGTCCATCCAGGGTCGGACAAATTATTTCAGGTTCATCCTCAATTAATATAGGATGAACCTGAAATATTTATGTCGAACCTGGTTCAACATGCAACAATAATTATGGTCCATCCAGGATCGGACAAATTATTTCAGGTTCATCCTCAATTAATATAGGATGAACCTCAAATATTGATGTCGAACCTGGTTCAACATGAAACAATAATTATGGTCGATCCAGGGTCGGACAAATTATTTTAGGTTCATCCTCAATTAATATAGGATGAACCTGAAATATTTATGTCGAACCTGGTTCAACATGAAACAATAATTATAGTCCATCCAGGGTCGGACAAATTATTGATAGCGTGCGAGAGGGTCATAAATATTATTTTTGGATGAACCTGAAATAATATAGGATGAACCTGAAATAATATAGGATGAACCTCAAATAATATAGGATGAACCTGAAATAATATAGGATGAACCTCAAATAATATAGTATGTACCTCAATAATTATTTTCGAACCTGTTCGTACGCCATACATGTGTTTACTTTACGTGATAGGTGAATACCATGGAACATCTGGAGTGGGTCTAATTTATAGCGATGTGATATGTTTGGAACCGTGTTGGAGTAGCTGGATATTAACTGTATTCGTTTTAACCTACAGGGTTAATTGTCTTAAGGATGAGATTAATTCAAAGACTTTTAGGGCCACTTTTAAGTCAGTTTAGTGAGGCTTTGAACACTTGTTGAGACTATTCCAAGCTATATTGAATAAGCTACAAGCTGGAGCCGGGAGGTTTTCATTTTTCCGATTCGGTTTCGGTACAGTGTCAGATAAAAAAACCTCGTCTTTGGTTTGGTTTTTCTGTGTGTTGAGAACACATAGGAAATTACATTTCAGGCTCCCCTTTGCCGGAGAGAGTGGTGGTCGAGGGGATAAGTGCGCTGGTCTCTCGTAGCAGAGGTCCCAGCATCGATCCTCGGTTGGAGAAAGTTCTCGAGGTGTCCGAACACTCTCTGTCGGCATCATTTTGGGGGTTGATGCTGTCACAGTGTGCCGTCCTATCGGGTGGGGACATAAAATGGTTGCCATATGCGCGGAGAGAGACAACATTCCATGCAGGCTAAAGATCGCTTCGTAGTATTCGAGATGAGCGAGACCACTAAGTTGCCGCTATGAAGGTCATCCCACACACCTGCGCCATTGGGCCAAGGAGAGGCGTTAATATAAGTTTCATGACCTACCCTGTTCGCCAATCCTTGTAGAACAAATAAGATTAAATAAAAAAGGCTCCTTAAGTTGGATAAAAGCCGCAATAGTTTGTACGATATGTCCACAAAACCCTGTCTGTAGTGGGTTCAGCCTACCTTCTCTTTGATCATTTTTTAGGGATTCTAGTAGATCAGTTGCTAAGTCTATTCAGTCAGAAAAAAACCCAGAGTAAAATGGATCAAGTTCATCTAAACTTTGTTGCGTTCTCATTATCACATTTTCTCCCTTGTTGACTCGTCCGATGGACGAGTCAATGAGGGAGGAGACGTGACAATGAGAAGGCGGCGTATTCGCCCCTTTGCCAGAGAGAACAAGTGTCGAGAGTCCATAGTTGTCGCCAGTCCAGTTCCCTCTCGGTAAGATTGTTTGGTCAGTTTATACACAAGCACAGTAAAACCGTTCGGTCGGTTTTTGCTGGTTCTTGCGCTTTGGTTTTCCGGTTTGCCGGAAAAACCTAAACGGAAAACAAAAAAAAAAAACAGCTCAGCCTTACTACAAGCTATATAAATATAGCTTTGAGTAAAAATTCTGATTAAACATACAGATTTTAGTAAGCCTGAAGTCGAGTCTGCTAACCTTTGCTTGTACAGCAGGAACTCATGTCGACGTTTGACTGAAAGTAAACGTCTGTGACCAGATCAGTCGTTTTTATTCAAGTGTCGCCTGCTTATTCAGTCTGGCGACACTTGTATAAAAACAGCCGACAGGCCATAGATCTTGAAACGTTTTAGATTCAATAATTTCTCTTATTTTTCAGGTTTCTACGAGTTAAAACTACGAAGAACCTTTAAAATTCAAGGAATTTCAAGGCAAATGCACAAATTTCAAGTAGTCTCAGTTCCTTGAAAACCTATTTTTCAGTTCAAGGGTTTTCAAGCACCACAATGAACCCTCCTATGACACTCGTGTCTCAGAATGCTTTTGCTCAAAGAAATCTTCTCAGTTTTATTTGAGAAGTACGTTTCTGGTCATACCAACCATTCTTGTCTGACGTAACTGGCACAAACGCAATTCTCCACCGACACCCACTTGAACGCGTTTTTGGAAACAATCTTCGCTTTTGTATATAGTGCATAAATTATAATACTATATCGACATTTTGTGAGGTTAACATATCCGATCATGCGTCACAGGAACTGCTGCTGCCAACTGATAGACGTTTCCGTTTTATAGCGAGATCTTGAAGATGTTCTAGTTAAATGCGACGATTTTCCTGAACAGTCTCCACAATGCAGGGTGATACAAAGTGTGTTTGTCAAGGGTACCAGCATAATCATGTCAATTAAAAAAAATCTTTTCAAATTAGATTCAAAACGGAATTCTGAAACGCAATGACAGAATTAATTCAGCAGTGAGTTCGGAAAAGAGGCGCGTTTGCTACCGATCATTCTGGTTGGCAGTCCTATTGTGTTCCTCCTTTCATTTGTTCCCTTGTTCTCTTGGTTTGGCTAGCTTTCAATTTGAATGCAGTCCATATTTGAAAATCAGAATTTAATTACTACTAACAGGGTTGTATTAGTTTAATAGCACTCTCCAATAAATTATAGAAAAAAACAATTCGTAATTGCATCTCACCGAATATAAAGCGCGAACAAAGAACAGGAAGTCGTTAACGTGGTTAAAGCGTTTTTCAATAAATAATGAGCATTGGTGAATTCTATTACTGTTGCAAACTTAACAAATCTGCTGAATGATGTGTAGAACAGCAACCCAAGTTTTAAGCAGTGTTTGATGTGAGTACACATAGCTGATTTGGTCAGCGGCGGCGAAGGATCAACGAAAGTATCTGTGAGTTGGAGTGGGGTGGAGATTACAAAATAGGCGGAATCAGAGGGGCGCGCCTGCCACATATATAGAAGCCCCGACACCATGAAACAACGGTATTTTCCACGATAACACATGAACATCCACTACCATGTGTAGTGGATGTCCATGTGCTATCGTGGATAATACCGAACCCCATGCGTAATAATCCCTCGTGCCCACCCGCAACTCGCCGCTGCGCACATCGTGTAAGGTCTCGCATCATGACCCACGACTAACTTCACCTGTCAAATTCTGTAATTCTCACGCTGTTGTGGACTGTTTGTTAACCCTCTTTTCGTGGAGTTCGCGCGGTGACAAACGTTGATTTAATAGTATGTCCCTTTACTCACAAAGATATAAAATATTATCTCGGGCTCCAGTTATAGATATTCCAATCAGCAAGTATTTAATTCCATATAAACCATCAAGATGTTAACAGAATTGTGGAACTACGCGGCGTAATCATAAAACTGCAGGTGTGGCGTGTATTCATTCGTAATAATTTATTTAGTAAACAAATGTGTCTAATAGTATTGGTAATGCCATTAACGATTTAGTCAAATCAATTCTCGATTGGGAAACATCTCTTGTGTTGATTCAAAGGAAATTAATATTATTACACGCCTGTTCTATGAAATATCCATCTATATTGCAACACTAAACCATGCGGAAAATGAAAATCCGTTCCGCACATATGTGCCGAACGGAGATCGTTGACGGACTATTTTTAAATAGAAGCGAAATTTCACTGGAATTTTCTACAAATCGTGCACCGCAATTACAATTTGAATCGCTAGCAATAGCTAAACATAGTAACACGGGTTCCCCTCGCAAATTTGGTTGGCGATAAAATGTGCGGGCATTTGTGTTGATAGTTCGTCCCCTGAGTTCTAATGTGTTCAATGTGCCTACTGGAACATAGAACACATCGAAACTCAGGGGACAAGCTGTCAAATGAATTGCTGAGTGTCCTTTTAGTAATTGCTTTTATAGACAGAAGGCGTGTAATAAACACAAAACGACACACGCGTGTGAATGGGTTAACCGATATGGCACTTGCGGCCTCTCGTTTTATCCTTCCGCGCTGGCACTCGTGCCATATCGATTAACCCAATCACGCGCGTGTGTCGTTCTGTGTATTTATCGTACTTTTTAGATTTAATCGGATTATTTTAGTTGGTTGGAAAAGCGAACAGTAGGTTCGCTTTTGCGACCAACTATAATATTCGAGCCGATAGGATCTGAAATAGGCGATAGACAAAACAAAGACTAGACTGGTGTTAGGCATAATAATGTCAGATTCGTTTCGGAATTTGACTGGTATCTTGAGAGCATGGACCTATGACTGAAATGTGACTCCCTCTCTAACACAAAATCATGCATGAATCTGCCACTGAAAAATGACCAAGACGACCCGGACAGCGTGTCGTTCGTCCAGCTGGAAGGACACTGAAAATGAATGTATCAAAATGGTATTTCCTTGAAACCCAGGTCTTGACAAATACAATGGAATGTTATAATGATGTGTCTGGCGGAGGGTGTGGGTAGGCATCAGTTATTATACTATCTTTCAGAAATAGCCGAGTATACGTTCTCTGGTGTCGTGCAGCACTTTGTAATGTCTCTCCTTTTTTGGTGTGTATGCTAAAGTCTGATTTCGATGGGTCTTAATTTTCCTATCTCAACAACAATTTTCTAGTCTGAAAGCTGGTCTTTCCCGCTGGAAGAAACATACCGAACCTGCCGAAGTTGGATTCCATTGGCCAAATGCAACTAAATTTGTTTGCATTGGCAGTTAACGCATAACAGGAATACTTGTACACATATACATTCTCATAGTCTCATTCGTTTGAACTCATGTAACATGTGTGGGGAAAAAGAGTGGCACTTGCTCCCGTGGCCAACTCCATCCAGTTCCTTACATCTGGATTTTGTACTCAGCCATCTGTCACTTTGACTTATGCCCTTATCCTTACCCTAACTTCCAGTCCATTAGGAATTGGTGGCCCCAACTGGGATAGGTGGTCTAGAAATGCTTTCCATACACTAAGAGGAATCGATCGGTCGTCGGAGATTCGAAAAGCTCTTTCACGTCATCTAACCATATCGGGGGTTACGGCGTTGATTGACTTGACGCCATCTTGGGTGGGGGTCGCAGATGGAGTTATGACGATTTTCGCTGATGTTCCAGAAATATACAGAACGACACGCGCGTGTCGTTCTGTGTTTATTACACGCCTTCGGGTATATGAAAACAATTATTGGAAAGACACTCAACAATTCATTTGACGACTATCAACAAGAAGAACACATTTTATCGTCGACTAAATTTACATACTCATACTTTTCTTCTTCTAGATATTCATTATCCCCTTCATATATCTATTCTATTTCTTCTCAGCTATTTCCGCACATATTAAACTCGTCATATCCTTCAGTTTTAAACATTTTATTTAGTTATTTCGCAATTGATTCAATTTTGGGCGCGCAATCGTCTGCTCAACTATTTCCGTTCGACGCATGTGTGCGGAACGGATTTTCATTTTCCGCATGGTATAGTGTTGTTGTAGATGGGAATTTCATAGAATAGACGTGTAATAAATTCAGTTGTGCAGAGTTGAGTGATTTGGACGCACCCATATGTGATATTGATAATGACATAATTACACTAGATTTCAGTCTGGTCAACTGGCCTGAAAGGCAGGCAGGACATATGTTTCGTTTTAAATGGACTCATTGTCTCCCTTTGTTTTTTTTTCACAAAATCTACAACAAGGGAACAAAAACCTTTAACGTGCGAACATTTTCCGGGACACTTGACATATACGCTCAATTTTTCCACTGTTTGGGCGGTGGGGGCACCAAATTCAGTAAGGAATATTTTTTGTTTCCCTCTGCTGGAGGGGTGGCTGGTATCTAAATGGCGGGAAAGTCTATTTCAAACTTGTGTCTTCAGATTTTGTCCAGACTTTCCCATACATCTAACAAGTAATATTGTAGGTCATGGGCCAACTGGGTTGAAAACGAGGTTAAAATATCTTCTCGCCGTTAAGCAAGTGGAAAAGTATTGTTGGAATATGCGGTGTAAAAAACGCATATCATTCGTCAAACGCGTTTTGTCATGTGTTGTTTGTGACGTACGGTAGCAAGCAAGTCAAATTCTGTAAGGAATCCCTCTCTGTCACGGGTTGTTTGTTTAATGTCCGTGAATTTTGCGCGCAGATTACCATTAATTTAATGTGATATCCCCTTACCCAAAACGATATACCGATATTGCTTCGTGCCCCAGTTATAGATATTTCAATCAATAAGTACTCATTCGCCCTGAAAACATTAAAATATTAACCCTTTCAATACTGGCGCCCTGGAAGGTATCATTTCAGTCAATATTGCCAAAAGCCAAATGGGCGAAACCTTCTTGGTTTGTTGGGAGTTCAGTAATAATTTAATCCAACAGCTCTATCGAGCTGTTGGATTAAATTATTACCGAGCCTCGTTTCAGATTTGTTGCTCTTTATTTCGTCTGCACGAACACTACCATTTGTTCTTCACGTAAAAATGATAGGGTTAAGTCAATTGGTAGAAATACACAGCGTACTTATAAAACTACAGCTGTGACGAGTCTTCATTCTCAATTTCTTAATAAACAAACATGTCTACTATTATTGGTAAAGTCATTAAAGATTCGGTTAAATGCAGTCTCGATTGAAAATCATTTCTAGCGCTGATTCCTAGAAAAGGAATGTTTATGGTATGTTTTTACATTCAGTCGGCTGGAGTATTTCAGTTGGTCGGAAAAGCGAACTTATTGACACGACTTCAGAGACCTACTATAAATATTCCAGATGAGTGACTCTAAATATAGGTGATGGGCTATTGGAGGGCTAGACTAGTTCCATTCCAAGACCTGTGTGAACATTTGACTGGTGGCTTGAGAGCTTCGTGTGGTACTCGCGTGGCGATGGCAGACATTAACTGCGTGGTGTGCTTTGGGGCCCTTTTATTATATTACTTTGTAAGTCTACCCTGTAGTTCATGGGATACAAATTTGGTGGGTTCTCAAGGTTTCTTCGTCTGCCATGTAAGTTTTTAGGTAGATATACACTCATCTTGAGGATCTGTTTTAATCACCCTATGCACAGCGTAGGTTCAATTACTAATATATTTCTCCTGTACACAGGGGAGGGGGGCAAAAAGTATTTTTCCAGGAACGTATGATGGAGTGGGTGGCTGATCGGAGTAGCTAGAAATCACTTTTTTCCATGATCTAAAAAATTGTTTCTTTCATTCATTTATGGATTTTATAGGCGTTTTAGGACAGGTACATCCACATAAATGTTGATTTTGTTATTTTTATAGATTTGCAGCAATCATTCATTGAGTCATTAGTCACCGTTTTCAACCAGTTTGAATTTTTTTTTAGCTTTTTACTAAACAATTTTAGTAATTGCGACATTTAATATATATCTCCAATAGAACCGCTAGGTGAAAACAGAAGAGACTTATTATCAAGACATACCAAGGGTATATATATATAGATTGGTCAGTCGTATAGGTCGTAGTTGATCAGGGGCGGCGGAACCGGGGGGGGGCGGTGGAGGGACTAAAGCTCCTCCCCCACACACTTTTTTGCCGGGCCATGTTTTTTTGTATGCACATATTTTAACACAACCAATGACTGGTGAAACAAGGGGCGGATCCAGAGCCTCCCCCATATTTTCGCCAGCTATGTTTCTCTCGTACTGGTTCAGTTTCGATGGATTTCGGATCATTTTTTGCAGTAAGTGGCAGCAAAAGCTAAAATGTATATAGTTTGTAAAAAAAATTCGGTTAACTGAAATAGATCGTAATCTAACAGACAAACATGTACCAAATCCACCCCAGACAAGATAATCCACAGACAGTATAATTGCTGTTAACGCCTGGTAAAGCATACAGGTGAGGTCTATTTATCGTTACGACCAAAGCTGATAAACAGACCTCACCTGTATGCTTTACCGATGTTTTTTAACGGCTCTTAAAGTGTGAAATCTTTCAAATGCATCTCCTGAAAAATCTCAAAATATCCGCTCAGATGCATGGAAATGGGGATTTTGGGACCTTGGAATTTAAAATTTTCGTACAACGGGCCGAACTATGGTCGGTCCGTCATACCGACGACCATCAATCGTCCGATCCAATCTCCCCCTCCCCCCCCCCCCCCCACACACACACACTTTGAAAATCGTTCCGCCGCCCCTGTTGATATAGTAAACGAATATTCGACCTATAAAGCCCACCCCCACCCCCACCCCACACACACTTTTTCTGTCGGGCCATGTTTTTTTGTATGCACATATTTTAACACAACAAATGACTGGTGAAACAAGAAGCGGATCCAGAGCCTCCCCATATTTTCGCCAGCTATGTTTCTCTCGTACGGGTTCAGTTTCGATGGATTTCTGATCAGCAAACGCTAAAATGTATACAGTTTGTTACAAAAATCGGGTAATTGAAATAGATTGTAATCTTACAGACATACAAGTACCAAATCCATTCTAGACAAGATAATCCACAGACAGTTTTATTGCTGTTAACGTCTGGTAAAACATACAGGTGAGGTCTATTTATCAGCTTTGGTCGTTACGACCAAAGCTGATAAATAGACCTCACCTCTATGCGTTACCGACATTTTGTAACGGCTCTCAAAGTGTGAAATCTTTCAAATACATCTTCTGAAAAATCTCATAATATCCGCTCAGACGCATGGAAATGGGAGTTTTGGGACCCTGGAATTTAAAATTTTCGTACCACGGGCCGAATCATGGTCGGTCCGTCATACCGACGACCATCCATCGCCCGATCCAGCCCCCCACCCCCCTCACTTTGAAAATCGTTCCCCGCCCCTGTTGATATAGTAAAAGAATAATAACACCTATTCGACGTATGATTATTTTTTACACTAGCTTTCGACCTTCTTGATCTTCTTCCGGTGAAAAAATAGTAAGAATGAAAAGGAAATACAGTTCAAGTGAAATAACGCGTAATTACGCTTCCGACAAGCACACATGTTCAACTATTCTCGTTATTCGCATCTATTTACCAAATAGTTATCTCCCCTGATTGCTAGGAATTGGCTTGCAAAAATTAGCACTAATTGAATGGGGAATTTTTATATTTCTCAAAATTATATAAAACCCGTGAAAGTTATATTTGCTCTGCGCATCAGACATTTAAGAACAATATATATGCTCTCACTTGGTGATATAATCGAACCATTTCATTCGACCAATTTTTTTCCCCTGTTCATTTAAAAAGGTACGGTTATTTCGTGTAGAGTGCCATGTAAAATAATGGAAAATTGCGTTTTCGTCAACTTTTAGAGATTAAAATATTTTTTAGTCTTCATATTAGCAATGCTCTGCGCATATGTGCATATAATATAGATATTGTCCTCTCTAATCATATAAAAATATATAATCTGACATTTGCCCATTTTTTTCCTTTTGATGTTAAAACCAAGACAAATTTGATTGTTGTAAAAACAGTTGAACCCACAGTCCACAATATGCAGAAGGTTTCGGTGTGAATAAAAGGAAAGGTGCGATAGCCCTATTAATTACTTTCAGTTCAGCCAGAAATGTGAAGCTTGTCGCTTATTTAACTAGTATGCCTCATTGTCCATTGAAGTCCATAAATATATGTATGTGTGTGTTTTTTCTACAATAAGAAGATAGTTTGCGTTGCAATTTGTAATGTCACACAGATACTGTTGACTCTGTCCGGAGGTTCCTTTAATACCTGCTTTAAAAGAGATGGCTCACACTTTCACAAGCATGGCCACTGAAAGACAGCTACGTTCACATTCGCATATTGACTGGAAAAAAATTGCACAGGGAGAAAAGCTGCCACGCCCTGTACGAACAAGTACCTCGGTGCCAAGAAATATTCTGCCCACCAAATATGAAGTTGAGAGACTAATAGAAAAAGATGGAAAGGTAAGATTTATTTCAATAATAACTCAATTATAGTGCATGTACAAACGGGTCAACGGGACAATAAGCCACCGGTCAAAGAACCGCCGTCCAAACAGCCACCCGATTAAAATTCCCTTTTTTAAGATCGGACAAGAAAAAAAGCCACAAAAATGCGGACAAAAACCCAGTTAATATTTTCCGCCGCTACGTTTACAACTTTCATTATAGCAACAAATAATTATTTATATATTGCATTTTAGAAGGAATTTAGTTATTTCGCTATTTAATTTCCAATAATTTAGTACGAATATTAAATAATTTATTTGTAATAGATAATTACACCGGGTCGGAGAAAATCAAGCTTGTCGAGACGTTTTCAAAATTTTTAGGGCAAGTTTTGAAATGTAATTTTAAAAATTCAGGCTATTGTCATCACGTGTTACGTGTTTTTAAATATATATACTGTTATAGGTACTGTATGTATATAGTGATATATATTTATAAATTTATGTGTATTATATCCATTTTTATAGTAGGCATGGTCAGTTTATTATTTTTTTAAATAAAATTTCAAGTAACATGCAATGAATAACTGACAGTAACACTTAATTGCATTTAAATTATATAGCACATAATATATTTTGATTTTTAAACGTTGGTCGTAAAAAGACAATAAAAAATATCACCCCTTTATCCAACGTGGATAGCACCTAGGAAAAAATTCTTGAATAACTATAAATATTACATTTTGTCTCAAACATAGCTTTTGAGCCTCATTGGAACGAGCCCAATAAGCTCATTTCATAGAGGGTTTTAAGCTATGTTTATGAGACAAAAAATTACAATATAATAAAATTTGAATAAAGATTTTTGTATATAGCGTTGGTTGGTTTTGGTCGTAACGTTTGGTAAAGGATTAACTTTCTTTGGGAGGGTGCAAACAGTTTTTTGGCGATAGACAAACATAGACAAGATAGGTTGTCTTTGAAATTGTTTTTGATTAAGATATGTATTGATAAAGTGGTCGACAAAACGTGAATTGACAAGTTGGGAATTGCTGAGTTTGTAATTGACGAAAAGGGAATTGACGAATAGGTAATGTGTCGTTTCTGCTAAGAAACAAAAAAGTTAAATTTCTACTTCCGAAAATATGGTTTACGACCCCTCGTTAGAACGAGCTTGTTTTAGTGAGGGGTCATAAACTATGTTTTGGAGGCAAAACTCGCATTATTTTTCATGCGTGACTTCTGCTTGCCATTGATGTTAAAATCTTCGAAATCTCTTCCTCTTCCCTCCCCCGATAAACCTGTCCCGTTTCTATACCCCCACCCCAACATCGTAGTTGAGAGGACAGTGTAAAGTACCAACATTCTCAAAATCAAAACGATTCTCGATTATTGTAATCAAATTAACAATTCTCTTAAATGATTGCACAATAAACTGTCTGACGCCTTCATTCTCAACTTACTTCTCTCGCCGCTTGAGAAAACGATTTCCCGACAAACAAGATTTTATTCACACCTTTCAGTGGATCAATGCTAATTACATTACAGTCAGACTCCAGTATTCACAGGGGGAGATAACTTTTCGAATAATACATCCCTACGACGAATTAAGTTGAGTATGCTCCATAGATGATATTCGTAGATTCTAGAGGGAAATTTGATGGACGCGCATAGGAGGAGGACTGTTGAACAGAAGTACATGTGGGCATGCAACAGCCTCAACAAAGCCATAAACAGAGACGCTGGTTTTATGTCTGCGTGGCTGTGACTAGCTTCACAACTAACTTTTTCCTTCCATTAATTTCTACTCCGGAATTTACGTTACGTCAAACGTAATTACGCGTTCTTTCACTTGAACTGTATTTCCTTTTTATTCTCACCATTTTATCACCGGAAGAAGACCCAGAAGGTCGAAAGCTACCTGAACAAGCTGATTAATACATTGGTTTATTTGGGTATCTCATAGCCCATGTTTGTTTAACATGAATACAAACAGACAACTCTGCGTTCAATTCTGGAAGTTAGGATTTCTGAAAATAAATTGTTTTTCAACGTTTGATCAACATGTCATCATTTGATTAACCTTGCTCCATGGTCTAAACTGTAAATCCCCAATACTTTGAGGATATGAAGATTTATCTATTGACTAAAGTGAATTTTTTGATTTGATTGGTTGATAGATACGTGGTATGAGACCATATTCATTGAAACCCACGATACGTCCGCCCAGCCACTGACAAATTTCCCATACCCAGTGGAAGCCTCGTTCTGAAATCTACAAATTGTCCATACCCCGTAGAAGACGCGTCATTCCAGTTTTACAGTGTACATGTATTATATTTTCATTTTTTATCTCCAAAATATAGCTCATGACCCCTTATTGGAATGAGCTTGTCGAGTACCCTCCATTGTGGGGTTCATAAGCTATGTTTTTGAGACAAAAAAGAAAAAAAGAAATTCAATAATTTTTTTATACTAGTCATATCGGCATATTTTCACAAAAACTCTTTTGCACAAAAATTCCACAGAAACCTGTATGGCTCAACAATGGAAGATAAAAGGTCTCATGCTGTGTGTGTTCACACATGAAATAGATTGAACTTCTAAAACGGAAAGTCAATAGATAAATTCGTTACTCCGTGTCTGATCACGTGGTACGGGTTTTTACCTACCCGAAGCCAGCCGTATCCCATTCGGCCTTCGGCCTCATGGGATAGACTGACTTCGGGTAGGTAAAAACCCGTACCACGTGATCAGACACGGGGTAACTAATAATATACCACAAATCTTGCAGAACACTCACCTTATTTTACAGACTTTTTTTCAATACAACATGGTCATCAACGTCCTGTGAAGACTGTGGACAAATAATATTGGAGAAAATGATATAGATACAGTACGTGGAGAGCGGAATGTAAAGAAATCACCCTGGGAGTGGAGTTATCACCCAAAGTATCACTTTCAAATTCTGTACATGTGGACAAAGAACACAAGCAATGTTTCAGCCAATGGACCTCCGGGTATACCCGGAGGTCCATTGGCTGGAACTTTGCTTATACTTGTTATGCTTTGCAATAAATTTGCAATTATTGCTTGGGTGGAATCTCCTCTCTGTGGTTTATTTAGTAATAATTCACTCTCAGCGTACTGTACAGAGACCACCCCTGTCAATATTTTTAAACTGTAGTGAATACAGAGTAATACTGTGAATATCCATCAAAGAGGGGTGGGTATCAGAAGTCGGTTGGAAAAAACTGTCGAAAATGGAAAACATTTTGGGGAAAAAGGTGGGTGGATGATCTAATATGTCGGAGGTTAAAAATCATCATATATTCCTGGAGATTTTTTCGCCCCCCGCCTCCCCCACCCACCTCTGCGGTACAGCATAAAAAAATTAAAACAGAGAAATACACATAAACATATAAAAACAGCAGATTGGCGTCTTAAGTTATTTTTTCTATCATGATCGTTTGACCGTAAGATTGAATGGGGTTATGTACTCCCTCTTCCTATGGGGTGCGGTGGCTCAGTGGTAGACTATTGGACTTCTTTGCTAGAGGTCCCGAGTTCGATCCACGCCGGGACGACCCGCATTGTGCCCTTGGGCAAGGCACTTTATCCCGGTTGCCTACGTGGGGGCACGATGACGCCATGTACTAAGGCGTACTGCATGTCGATGGTGCACATGTCTTCAACCGGCTGTAACCCTGCTTGAGCGGAGCTTGAACAGAGTTAGAATGTTGAGGAGCTGACAGTTGCTCGTCGATGCTCGGTGGTTCCCTCCGGGTACTCCGGCTTCCTCTGCCCGTAAAACTGTCACGGTCCCGATAGGCCATTGTGCATAAGTATGTGACCTTGAACACCAATAAATAAATAAATAAATAAATAAATAAATAAATAAATAAATAAATAAATAAATAATACTCCCTCCTCCAAAAAACATATCAAGAAGCATTAAGTTGAGTGTACTCGCCTATGATGTTGTACAGCAGGAGTTCTTATTTATTTTATTTATTGGTGTTTTTAAGGTTACATATTTCTGCACAATGGCTAATCATGACCATGACAGTTTTACGGGTGGGGGAAGCCGGAGTATCCGGAGAGAACCACCGAGTAACGGCGAGCAACTGTCAGCTCCCCAACATACTAACTCCACACAAGCAGGGTTAGCATTGGTTGAAGACATGTGCACCATCGACGCACAGTACGCCTTAGTACACAACGTCACCGCGCCCCACGTGGGAAATGGGGGTGAAGTGCCTTGCACAAGGACACAACGCGGTTGCCGCAGGTGGGATTCGAACCAAGGACCTCTCGGCTTGCAGCCTGCACCTCTACCAACTGAGCCACCGCGCCCCCAGCAGGAGTTCTAACATGGATGACCATGGAAATGAGCTGACATGTCTGGAAAAAGTATGGATACTTCTTCCTGGCAATTATAAGAACCATGGCAAATTCTTCGCCTTAACCTGTAGTAGTAGGGCAGAATACTGATACCATATAATGAACATGTTCAAAGGCTTCCACACAGGCATAACACTGTCACAGAGGGCGGGGCGCGGTGGCGTTGCGGTAACCGGTTCTCGTCAGATCATCGATGTTAAGCATCGTCTTGCCCGGTTAGTCCTTGGGTGGGTGACCGTCTGCGCGATAAATTCGGACTCCCGCGTTGTGTCCTTCGGCAAGGCACTTCACCCCGATTGTGCATATGGGGGGGGGGGGGGGAGCACGATGACGCCGTGCACGTCGATGGGGCGCATGTCTTCAATCATTCTAACCCTGCCTGTGCTGCAGTGCGGAGTTACGATGTTGGGGAGCTGGCAGCTGCTCATCTTTGCTCGATGGTTCTCTCCGGGTACTCCGGCTTCCTCCACCCGTAAAACTGTCACCCACACGATATGACCTTGCTGTTAAAGTGTCCTTAAACCCTAATAAATAAATAGTCACAGAGGGCTGCTAGTTCGGTGATATGTGAGTCGGACAAACCATCTAAATTAGACGCGACAGTAGGCAATGCTGTGGGGAAATGCGTGGCAGAATGCCACGCCTTTCATCACGGTATTGCCGATCTTCGTGGTTAATTACGGTGAATATAGATTTCTTGTCTTAATAGCTCGTTGAGAAGCAAAGATATGTGCGCGTGCATCTTAAAGAAAAACAGGAGTCCCACCCTCAACCTAATTTCTGGAGCGATCAACCCTTGAATCCAAAAACTGACGTTCTATCCTGAGTCTATTGTGAAAACAAAATTCCATATTTGGTTTGCTCTATTTTCAAATTTCAAAACACCGAAAATATTTTGCGAACTGACCTGATCTAATAATATATATAATTTAATAATTAAATTGTTAAGTACTTATTATTTGAATCACAAAAGTTTATGTTTATCTTCTGACGCTAATCTTTTTTATAAAATTGACCTCGCCCCAAACTAATAATATCTTGCATGAGAGTAAAGTTGCAATATCCGTATGTATTACGCGATGTGAACATTCCAATTTCAGTTACATCACATATTTTTATTTACTCAAACCTTTTCAGCGTTCAAACGATATATTTCGCACCATTTATGTTCTCATTTGTAGAACGTTGAATTCAAAATTAAACGGTCTTCTTTGATTCTACACAGGGGTGGCGCCAGGGATTTCTCGACAGGGGGCTGACCTCTCCGACAGGGGGTCTATAACATTTGACCTCCCAAACGAAGGAAAATGCGTGAAAATTGGTAAATTGGAGAACCAAAATAGAAGCAAATTGAGTATGTTTGTTGATTATTTAACTCTTTACCTAACTTGAAAAGCAGACGACACTTGCAAAAATAATTCTTGAATGACTATTTTTTTTCATTTTTTGTCTCAAAAACATAGGTTATGACCCCTCGTTGGAACGAGCTCAACGAGCTCGTTCCAACGAGGGGTCATAACCTATGTTTTTGAGACAAAAAATGAAAAAAATAATGAAAATTAATTGGCGATTTTTGAGAATAGCCGGCTGGCCGGTTTTGGCCGTTATCTTAGGTAAAGGGTTAAAGTAAACATTATTATAATAAGGTCGAGAAATATTTCATCTATAAAGCCAGTTTGACGAACGGCATTAAGGAATTTCGTGAGAATCACTATTCTCTATCAAAGTTCCAGTGCTGCACGGGATCGAGACTGACAAGACGAGATATCTACATTCGATTGTCGGAAATTTCTCGTGAAGTCGGGTTTACGAGACTCTCCGACGGACTGACTAAAAATCTCCGACGGGGGGGGGGGGGACCTCTCCGACGGGGGGGGGGGGGGGGCTGTAGCCCCCTCTGACCCCCCCCCCCCCCCCTGGCACCACCACTGATTCTACACGGGCAAGAAATGTTTTAATCTTTTTCGCGAATGCAACAAGAAGGAGACAAGAGAAAATGATTTCGGAATAACTACAAATTTTCTTTTTTTTTCAAAAACACGGCTTATAATCCCTCATCGAAATGTCCTCCTGTTTTTCTTTAAGATTCACGTACACACACCTTTGCTTCTCAACGAACTATTAAGACAAGAAATCTATGTTCACCGTAATTAACCATGAAGATGGGCAATGTAGTGATGAAAGGCGTGGCATTCTGAAAATGTGCTCCAATGATGGTAATAATATATATTTTTGAAGCAAACATTTCAAAAAATAAAAAAGTGTGAATATCGTTTTTATAGTTTTTTTTAGATTAGGGGTTATATCACCAGAATCCGATAACAATGGCAAAATTTCAGTTTTTCACGGGTTTCCGCCAGATAAAATCCGTTCCGAAGGCCCAATAGTGTTCAGACTTTTGGAAACATTTACGTTTCGTGCAATACAGGGCCAATACTTTAAACTTTTGCAATTGTATTTTCTAGAATTGTATCTTCTAGTTATGACTTTAAATGGGTTGAAATGAACCACTGACATTGTCAAAGATGTGGCAATTTGCCAATTGGCAAATTGCCATGTCTTTTAAAATTCTAATGATCCATTTTAGTCAGTTATATTAATAAGAGGTAAGTAGAAAATACAATTGTAGAAAATACAATTGTAAAAGTTTTATAGTATTGGCTCTTGGTCAAGTTCGACATTCAGAAGTTTGCCATTAAATCAGAAAAATGTTAAAATCCGTGTTTTTCTTTGGTTTCTGTCAGATTAAAATCTCTTTCAAGTGACTAGTTGTTTACGAACGTCTGAAACAAATAAGGTTTGAAGCACCTCGGGCAGATTTCGAAATTCCCTTAAGTGCTCAATGCAGTTGTGAAATTATGCACCTTTAATTATAATAAAATGATAAGATTTGTATTTTTAATTGTTTACTGTTAGATAAAATATTGTTTCAAACTACCAGTTAGTCGCATTATACTACCCGTCTCCGCTCTTTACATATAGTAATCACTTTGTTAGCCCTTACCTTCATTCGTTCCTTCGTCAGTTCATCCCGCTCGTTTCTAGTCATTAATTGTTGTACCATTGACCGCCCAATGCACATATTTTATTCACAGATTACCTAATGTGCCAGTGATTGGGATTGCGTTTGGGGTTAATAGATTAACCCTTTCACTGCCACGCCCACTTTAGCCATATATGGAGGACCTCTATGTACGCCTGTACACAAGAAAGTTTAATATTTATTTTTTATTGATGTTTAAGGTCACATATTTATGCACAATGGCTAATCATGACCGTGACAGTTTTACAGGTGGAGGAAGCCGGAGTACTCGGAGAGAACCACCGAGCAACGACGAGCAGCTGCCAGCTCCCCAACATCGTAACTCCGCATTGCAGCACAGGCAGGGTTAGATTGGTTGAAGACATGCGTACCATCGACGTGCAGTACGCCTTAGTACACGGCGTCATCGTGCCCCCACGCGGGCAATGGAGATGAAGTGACTTGCCCAAGGACACAACGCGGTTGCCACAGGTGGGATTCGAACCGAGGACCTCTCGCCTTGCAGCCTGCACCTCTACCTACTGAGCCACCGCGCTCCCAGAAAGGTTAATAAAATTTATGACATACTTGAAACTCTATCATCTGTTTAATTGTTGGAAAGGGCTCTCTGAGCCCTTTCCAACAATTAATCAGATGGTAGGTTTGATCTACGCATACCAGAACGTACACATAATCATCATAAAATAGGTGACAATAGTCGCTTTCGGCAACGTAAGTGTTAAAGGTGAAGGTCAGTGTTACTACAAACAGATTTGTTTATTTCCGTGCAGTAACTTTAGTTTCCTTTTGTATGCAGACTATAACTTCATTCACAGATTACCTATAGGGTGTCAATAATTGGAGTTGTTTTGGGAGCCAGTAGGTCAAAGATCAAGGTGACTATTACTATAAATAGATATTTAGTTTCCATGCAATAAATTTAGTTTCCTTTTGCGCACAAAACTATAAACTTCACACACAGATTGCCTAAAAGGATTGGGATTGCATTTCGGTTCAACAGTTTAGAGGTCAAGGTCACAGTTACTATAAAAACAAATTTTGTTCTGTGCAATAACTTCAGTTTCCATTTGCATACGAAACTATAACTTCAAACATAGTTTGCCTTTTATGGCGTCGATGACTAAGGTTGTGTTTAGGGTGAATAGATTAATGGCTAATGTCACTGCTATTATAAAAAAGACTTTCAGTTTCCAAAAAATAAATTTATGCTCCTTTATATACGAAGCTGTAACTTAAAACACAGTATATATATTGTTGATTGGTTTGTGTTTGGGGTCAGTAGGTCAGAGGTCACTCTGATTATAAATAGATTTTTGGTTCCTTGTAATGAATTTTGTTTCCACTTGAGTACTGAACTATAACTTCATCCCATTGCCTCTATGGTGTTATTGATTTGGAGCAACAGGTCGAAGGTAGTGGTGATTGTTACTATAAATAGGTTTTGGGTTCCGTAGAATAACGTTAGTTTCCTTTTGCGCGTGAAACTTTTACGTGCTCCATACAGATTTCTTATAGGTTATAATATACTGGTTTTTTTTTTACATTGGCGAGAGTACATACAAATATTTTCCCCTTTCCCCACCTCATCAAGCCGATTTGGCAAAAACAACCCTATATCCATTTAGTTGATCACCTCTTGAAAAAAATACACTGAAAAATACACGTCGCCGTGTGACTTTTGCCTTTAAATTTAATGATTCCTTTAGTACCGTTCGGTTTCGCACTGAATAAAAGTCGACATACTTTTGACACCCCAACCACCCCACCCACACCCACCCCCCCCCCCCCCCCCACACACACACCCACAAACACACACAAACACACAATTTTTATCTTCTCTCACACTTTTCAGAAGACAGGTATCACCGGCATTTTATAATTTGTTCCATCATCTGGATAAATCAGGCAACTTTTATCCTCCATTAACCCTTTGAACTCTTAGGAGAGATCTTTCGGTCCAAGGTATAATTTCGCTCCATTTTTGTCTTATTATAAGAGGTCTATACATGGGACATTGATGATAAAATAATAACTGCAGTCTGGAGCCAGACGGCTACAGATTGCAGTTATTATTCAGACCATCCCTGTATATTGATATTGGACTAGTCCATCTCACTGTAAGTGTACACAAATGCGATACCATTCCAGGAAACGAGGGTTCAAAGGGTTAAATGTTAGGGTGCAAACCATTTGAGGCGCTTTTTGCAGGAAAACAGTATATTGTAACCTTTTGCTCGTCGATGATTGGGATCGTGTTTGTGGGGTCAATGGGTCAAAGATAAAAGTCTCCGTTACTATAAGTAACTTTGGGAGGGGGCGGGGGCGGTGGCTCAGTTGGTAGAGGTGCAGGCTGCAAGCCGAGAGGCCCTCGGTTCGAATCCCACCTGCGGCAACCGCGTTGTGTCCCTGGGCAAGGCACTTCACCCCCATTTCCCACGTGTGGTCGTGGTGACGTTGTGTACTAAGGCGTACTGCACGTCGATGGTGCACCTGTCTTCAACCAGTGCTAACCCTGCTTGTGTGGAGTTGGTATGTTGGGGAGCTGACAGTTGCTCGCCGTTGCTCGGTGGTTCTCTCCGGGTACTCCGGCTTCCTCCACCCGTAAAACTGTCACGGTCGTGGTTAGCCATTGTGCAGAAATATGTGACCTTAAAACACCAATAAATAAATAAGTAACTTTGGGGTTTCTATGCAATAACTGTAGTTTCCTTTTAATTGCCAAGTTTGTTTTTGAACTTTTTTTGGCATGTTGACAAAATTTTCGATCCAAATGAGAAATTTAAAAAAAAAATACCTGCTCAATAGCTTTTGTCTTTTGAACAGTGTTTTAGAATAAATATTGATACGATTTTTTGGGGATGACCTTAGTATGTACTTACTGTACCTACCAAATCAAAGGCAATTATTTCTATGGATTTTTCAGTGATGACCCGAAAGGGAGTTGGTTTTGGACACACAGTTTTGTTCGGGATGTGGCAACGGTGGACGATAATTCTTCTGAACTTGCTTGTTAAATTTGTTTAGCAAGGGCCAAAACAATGGAAGGTTCGATGTGCCTGGGAAACCCCCTTCACTCACGCAAACACCCACGCACACACCCACAGTTAGTCTTGTTCACCCCCTCCCCCCTTTCGTGTGGACCTGTTTTGGGGTTTTTTTGGTGGGGGGGGGGGGGGTTCTCAGTGACAAACAAGTCCCCCACAAAATCGGGAAAACAATGCCTAACCCATTGTTTTATCTCTGGGGACTTGGAGAATACAAAGGAAATATTTCTAAGAGCCCAAACACTATAGTCTTGGCTCTCACAAAATGGGGAGGACAAACTCCACCTCAGACACATACGGTTTGGCTGAGCTTTTCTGTTTCAGTATAACAACTGTGAATGTTTTTCCTTAGACGACAGTTATACAGTTTTTTGTACAAAAAATATTATGTTCGAGTCACTTTAATTTGGGCTTTCATATCACTTTGTCAAGCATAGTAACCCACATCCAACCACACCTCTTTCTTCCCAACAACTTTTCTTCCTTAAAAACTGGGGAACCCTTGATGAATTGTACCGAATGAACTTGTAGCGTACATGGATTTTTCGGGGAATTCCCAAATACAAAGAATTGTAGTTAATTGCAGTTTTCGGCACAACGAGTCACCAAATTACTCCATTTTCTCTTCTGAATAGCCAGCGGTGACGGAACAGTTGAATGAGATGCTTCAAAAGTTTTTCAATGCAATAATTTGTTTTCAAGGTTGCTAAGCTTTGGAGATAGCATCACTTCCGCATACCACAATTCAGGACGGATAACATGTTCAAGACAGAAAATAAGCAGACTGTCATCTGCAAAATGAGGTCTCCAGAGGGTGAATTTAGTGATGCTAGCCTGCACAGCAGGGTAGCATCACTAAATTTACCCTTTCTGAACCTCAATCTGAATGAGGGTTTCAAAACTAAACAAAAAGAGGTACCAAGAGGAAAATGTGGCCCACTATATGGGATAGCATCATCAAATTCACCCTCTGGGGACCTCATTCTGCAAATGTCAGATTGCTTATTTTCAGGCCTGAACATGTTTATAATAAAAGTTAAATATAAAGTAGGATGCAAAAATATTTATCTTCTCTTTTCTATTATTTATTTATTTATTTATTTATTATGGTTTAACGACACTTTAACAGCCAGTATCATATCATGTCGGTGACAGTTTTACGAGTGGAGGAAGCCGGAGTACTCGGAGAGAACCACCGAGCAACGACGAGCAGCTTCCAGCTCTCCAACATCGTAACTCTGAACTCTGCATTGCGGCACAGGCAGGGTTAGATTGGATGAAGACATGCGCACCATCGACGTACAGTACGCCTTAGTACACAGCGTCATCGTGCTCCCATGTAGGCAAACGGAGTTAAGTGCCTTGCCCAAGGACACAACACGGGAGCACGAATCAGTCGCTGAAATGGTCACCCATCCAACTACTAACCGCGCTCGACGTTGCTTAACTTCGGTGATCTAACGAGAACCGGTTACAGCGACGCCACCGCGCCCACTTCTCTTTTCTTGTACAGCTACAAAAAAGGTTCACCCTTCACCAAGGACAGCAGACGACACTCGCAAAACTACTCTTGAACAACTAAAAAATGTTCAGGTTTTGCCTCCAAAACATAGCTTATGACCCTTTATTGGAACGAACTCAGCGAGCTCGTTCCAATGAAGAATTATAATATATGTTTTCCAAGCGAAAATTGAAAAAATAACAAAATTTGAATAAAAATATAATACTAGAGGAAGACTTAACATGTTGTAAAATGCTTCTAAAGCCGAATCATTTATCATTAATCATTAAGAAATTACTATTGTTGTAAGGGAAACTCTCTCAGCTGTGCTTCATACCTTCAGGCAGATCAGCATGTGCATGCTGCGCGATCGTATTCACGATTCTTCATTTTCGATGTTCAAAAAGCTGGTGGAGATCTACCCCCAAAATCCACCAGAAAGCGTGATTTGAAAGCACCAATATTTTTTTTTCTGGGAGGAGACCCTCCTCCCCTACACACACACGAAAAAATTCCTCAAACAAACTTATTATCACTCATTCTATTCAGACCCTTTCGGTATCTTAATGCAATGCAATAATGCTATGATCCTAAAGGCCACTTGCAGACTTTCTGCTCTTCATGTAGAAGCTGTCTCCTACTTGCCCCCCGTCTCTCCCACCACTTCCCCCAAAACATTTTCTTGCTCCGCCACTGTCACTTAGTCAGTTCATTCGTTGTTTCTGTCAGCAGCTTCGTTGTTATGTCACTAAAACAACGAGAAAAACAATTTTCAATTGACTGATTGGAGTCATGAGGGACTCCCCACTCCCGATTTTTGGGTGGTGGTATTATTGTGTCAAAATATATTGGTAAAGATATGTTAAGATTCCAATCTCTCTCTCTCTCTCTCTCTCTCTCTCTCTCTCTCTCTCTCTCTCTGCACTGCACATTTTATATCGGCATGGAATGGAAATCGACTTTCGATAAAGTTATCTCCCTTGAAATTATTAGGGGCGCGAGGGCTGCAACCTCTCATTTTATCCTTCCGCGCTGGCACTCGTGCACGTCGATTAACCCATTCATAGGCGTGTGTCGTTCTGTGTATATACTATCCTACAGGGAAATACCTGAAGCTCGTGAAATGATACAAATTCGTTAACATTTCGAAATTTCAATCTTTATATGAAATCCCAAACCCTTACTGTAAAATTTACTGACAGCTTTAGGAAATTAATGGGCTTTCTAGTAAATCACTTCTGATGGCGAAAACTGTCAACCATGTGTGCATCCACCCCGCGGTTTCTACGTTCTTGGCCAAACTGTTCACCGCTCTGCTCAATTGAACACTTATTTTGATGATCTATGTATGATACTCGATATGTATCATACCAGACAAGAAGTGATAAGTTTAGTAACATCCTGTAATGTCAAGCTTAACAATGTTATTTCTTAACAACATGTACATAAACGTATCCGGATTTGTCATGCCAACATAAGAAGCAAAAATGGGCAATTTTATGCACGTACGAGTCAACGAAAGCTTACTTCTGGGAACCGTGTGTGAATTGACATCAACCGATAAAAATTATCTGTCATCTCCACTCTCGACACACCATGGAGGATGTACCCAGCTTCACTTGTGAGTTCGAAAATTACGATTACCTCGATTGCATCGGTGTTCTGGACACGGGTGAGTGATTCGTATCATCGAGTAGATAAGATTTTTTTTTTCTTTTTTTTTTTTTTACAAATATTCATACAAAGGAACTAAGGAAGCATTTCGAGCTTGAGAGAGGGACACGGTCATAGAAGAGCACCCAAGCACCCACACGCTGATATATATCTATAATGGTCTATGTACCTTTGTGATATGATAGGAATGCAATACGTGTAAAGCTATGTTTAGGATCAATGCATTTCTACACTGAGTAAAATGCACATTTTTGCACCATGTTGAACAAATTTCCACACTGGGTTGAAACATTGATTTGGTCTGTGTCAAATATAAAGTCCAAAGTGTGCACTTTTCTCGATTTTAAAAGCCGCGGAAGAGATAATTTAGAGTAAAGGGTGTGTATTATTTCCAACAAAATTGCATTTACAAGAACCCAAACGTGAAATAAAAGTTTCAGGAGACGTGAGTCTGGAGGGGCTGCCACCACCACCACTGTGATACTCTGGTGGCGATATGATGGTGTGAAAATATATTGGAAAAGATAACTCAACTCTCTCTCTCTCTCTCTCTCTCTCTCTCTCTCTCTCTCTCTCCATGTCCTTCTCTCACACACACACACACACACACACACACACACACACACATACACACACACACACACACACACACACACACACACACACACACACACACACAGACACACACACACACACACACTCACACTCACACACACACACACAATCCATTGGACCACGAGAACCGCCAATATTATGTACGATCACTGGTTGAACCATCTAGATTTAAACTAAGTAAAGGCAAAGGTAACAACCGCCTAACAGATGTGGGATTAGGAACTAATGTGGTTAACCTGTCTGGCACCAATGACCTAACAACCCAAGATAAGTCTCTTTTAGATCGCGGTTTAACTTTTGTACCAGCACCTAAGGCTAAAACTGGTAATCAAATAAATATACCATCATATCACTGTAATTTTCTTAGGCGAATGAAATTAGCAGACCGCTTTAGAAACTCCAGCGGTTGGAAACTTCCTTTTACAGAATCATCTGGTTGGTCACCTCCAGATAGTGAAGTAGATCCCGAAATTATTGAGGCTAGCAAACGAATCATCCAAAAGGTGTTCAGCATGAACATACTCTCCGATAAAGACAATTTAACAGATGGTGAACGGAGAGCCCTCACGAAACTTCGAAAAAATAAGAAATTAGTAATTAAACCAGCCGACAAAGGTGAGTCGGTAGTTGTTCTATCTCGGGATAATTATATAAAGGAAACCATGAGACAACTCAGCAATACTAAACATTATAAGAAAATAGATTCACTTATTTGGCCTAGTAATGTCGAAAAATTCAGTAAGATCTTAAAATTTCTCCTCGATGAAGGTCACATTACCAAAAAACAATTGAAATATTTAACAGCTAAGCTCAGTGCACAAACAAGACAATTTTACATCCTACCAAAGATCCACAAGGACCGTTGTTCATAGACGGATGACGTAACTCCACCCAGGAGGTCAATTGTATCAGATTGTAATTCGGAATCTTATACGATCTCGGAATTAATTGATTATCATCTGAAACCTATAGCAAACAGACACCCGAGCTATCTAAAAAAAATACTCAGGATTTCCTGTCAAAAATTTCGAAATTGAAAATATCGAAAAATGCAATTCTGGCTACTTTAGATATCGACAGTATGTATACGAACATTGATATTGATAAAGGTGTTAAATCAGTTAAAAATGCATTTGAAAAATATCCGGATGCAAAACGTTCGGATGAACAAATTTTGGATCTTTTGGAGCTGAGCTTAAAAGGTAATGACTTTCAATTCAATGGAGAATATTTTCTACAAATAATGGGTTGTCCTGTGGACAAAAGACTCAGTCCTAATTTTGCAAGCATTTATGTAGCGGAATGGGAGGGAAATGCCTAAAGCAAATGTGCAAAGCATCTTCTCATATAGCTCAGGTATTTACATGACATTTTTATTATTGGGAACATTCAAAAGAAGATTTTGATAAATTTTTAGAAATTTTGAACAATCACGATCCAAACATTAAACTAAAAGCTACTATCAGTGAAAGTTCTGTTGATTTTCTCGATGTGACCGTGTATAAAGGCAAGCAATTTCAGGCGTCCGGTCATTTAGATTATAAAGTATATTTTAAACCAACTGATTCACATCAATTGTTGCACACAAAATCATTTCATCCTCAAGATACATTTAAAGGTATCATCAAACCACAGCTCATTCGTTTCCACCGCAATTCAAGTGATAAGGTAAATTTCAATGAAGCTCGTTTGTCAGACGCCGGGCCCCTGTAAGGCTGGGTGACAGGGGGTTATTTAATCCCGCTGATGAAATTGCGGGAAAATTAGACCAACGTGGAGGGTTGGAATCCAAGTGTCGCGAACTCGGCGCTGGGAGCTGAGTTAGACCGACGCTGTGATTCCTTCTTTGCAAAATTGGCCTGTTACATGTTCGATTTCCGTTAGGTGTGATTCCTAATCACTTCAGGCTGCGTAATGGAAAGAATGATTTAAAGTAACAACGATTCTTTTATTTACACATAAAAATAAAGCGGTTTCAATATTTCAACAATCAACAATTCGATTCTTTTCACAGAAAATGGTTTGCTAGGGTTAAATAATTCTCAACAATTATATAGTCATTCTATAGCCCTGTACTGGCACTATAGTCTACACACCGGAAATGTTACTACCGTGAGCTCGCCATAAGAGCTTCACAAATCCGAAATGTTATTACCGTGAGCTCGCCACAAGAGCTCCACACGCTTTAGCTCAAGTGTCAACGTCTGCGCGTAACTGTGCCTCGAGCTGTCGGAGGGTTCCGACCAGCAATGTTTGTCATCTATAAAGCCACCGTACTTCTGATTTGGTTCAGATATTGTCTACTCATACCTTATGTGCCTTTTTGAAAGTCCTCCGTGAAAGTTCTATTGAAATGTTCACTGTTCCTGGTTGAATTCACACGATTCACAGATGCCTTTTTTATGCTAGGGCGAATTGTCACTCACACCGATCTCCAGTCGGTATTACGATGCTTTAACAGCAAACAACCTACTCCCAACGCAATCAGTCTGACACTTCAAAGGGGTTGATACGCACAATACAATTGACCTACACTTCTGACTATTACAGGCTGATACCTGCTGCTCGACAATCTAAACTTTAACATTTCAGCTTGGTTTATCCTTCTCAAAGAATTTGGGCACTGTAGCCCCCCCCCCCCTCCCCCCCTATCAACCTTAATCTAAATCCGTGGAATGCCCCTATTGGCAATTACCACCAGAGATTCTCTCGAAGGTAATCTCTTCTCGCTAGGCGACCCAAAGTCTGCCTTAATTGATCACACCCCAAGCGTTTCTTCAAGTGTTTTAGCCAGCCATTTTCCTTGACTTTTATCCTAAAACCCTAGGTAATCTTTCAGCCGTGCCAGAATCATGACACGACATTTTACATGCCATTCTTAATTCAAAAGCAATGGACCATTCTACAGAAACTAATTACAACGCTTCTCCAGCTAATCGCCCGTGAAAAGGAATTTCGTGGCACCCGATAACATAGCGGGGCATGCCCGAACTGAGGAGTTTCTCTATCTCGCTAATTGGAAGCTACCGCTATCTCGCGTCAGTAATCCCCAATGGGTCGCCCTTCAAGTAGCGATATCTTTGCCACGTGCGTCGCCAGCAAACCGCAATCTTGCATCTTTAAACCTTTAGTTAACGCGAATATTTACATACTTTTTAAGCGTGGTGCCTCTAACCCTAGGAAGGGGGGAACCCCTCCTCTTTAGGCTGGCTTTGCTCTGACATCGTTCTACTCTATTTGGAGAGGGTACTCACTGCGCCCTTTGCGTAGCCTGAAATCCCAAACTCTGAAAAAGCTCGAAAGTCCATTTGAAACTACTGATTTCGAACCACTGAAGATTGAACACAACAGACCGTTGCAGAATGGTAGTGGCGCGGTATTTAATTGCAAAAAGCCTCGTTGTAGATTGTATTCTTTTATGCCTGATCAGAAAGAGGAATTTTCCTCCGAACAAACGAAAAATTATTATCAGATCCGTAACCCCCTCCATTGTGATTCACCAAACATTATTTACCTTATCACATGTAAGCGCTGTCGGAAACAGTATGTTGGTCGAAGTCAAAATCCTTTCCGAGAACATGCTACTAGACACAAACAGGATATAAAACATAATGCTGATGCCCCAGTAGCACAACATTTTAACCTTCCTGGCAATTCTTTGGATGATTTCGAAATCCATCCTATTGAACAACCACCAATTAAAGACACATTAGAAGAAACGGATGAATTTAGAAAAAAACGTGAAGCTTTTTGGATCAATACGCTTCAAACCCTCTGGCCATTTGGTATGAACATATCAGAGGGCGAATGCGAAAGGAGGTCCATCATTCCTTTCACTTTAACGTACAACAGAATGAATATTGAAATAGCAAAAATGTTAAAAGATGAATTCAATTTTACCAATGCTAAATTAAATGAACCTTTGAATCTTCGACCTGTCATCGCCTATAAGAAAAACAAAAGCTTGCATAACATCCTTGTAAGAACTAAATTAGAGCCCATCAATGAATAACATCAATTATTGCCAGTCAGTTTAACCAGTTCCTAAGCTCATCACTTAGTTTAAATCAATTTTATGTAATTTTTTGTAATGTTTGAAACCCATCAGGGTTCAGTAAATGAAAACAATTTTTCGGCGGCATATTAAAAGAAAAAAACGTTTCAGTAGGAAATGTCTGTGCCAGTGCGATTTTTTAACCTCAAACATACGCACGCACGCACGCACGCACGCACGCACGACGCACGCACGCACGCACGCACGCACGCACGCACGCACGTACGCACGCACGCACATTTCTAGTAAACGTTCGGAATATGCAAATGTGCCCCCCCCCCCCCCCACTACACACACTCACACCCACCCGGTTCCTACACCCATATTCTGTGCTCATGGTAAGAGTTTGATGTAACTCTGTAATGGAATATTGATCCATCAGGTTGTTTCAAAATATCACATTTACGAAGGAAACGTGAGCTCAGAGGCTATCTGAAGAATTTTTTATGAATGGGGCACCGGTCCAACGCGAAATTTCCCGATCTACCGATCGGCCAGTCCCCCACTGTTTGAAAACACCCTGTGATCAATTCTGTACAGAATCGATAAAAAACTATCAAATATCTTTTTGGAGATGTCATCAATATTAGATTAATCGATTATCGATCAATCACAGGTAAATTCGATCAGTATTTTCCTTTTTTATTTTTCACACCCTTTTAAGCACTAAGAAATTGAACGAGCAAAAAAACTAACTACTTCTTGAGATAAATGTTAGGATTAATTAATTAATTAATTAATAGGTCTGACGCGGGCCTGAGAATTTCAGTTTATCGGATAAAAGATTTTTCGTTCATCCGGTTTTGTTGAAGACGAATATTTTCAAAAAGGCGATGTTTTTTCTAAATCGTCTTCCTTGAGAATATACAGAAATAGCGACGAGACATTACCACATAATTCCAATCCATATATTTCTTTAAGTTGGCTTGTGCTCTTCTCACAACAGATACACTAAATTGATAAAAAATTTCGTACATACCATGACAGAATCGTTTAACAAAATGAAAATACAGAAGCGCTGTTGTTGTTCCTGAAACAGAACACGTTATAGCCCAAGAACATTAGGTTTCACTAGGGAAAAAAATCGGAGAAAGCTGATTTTTTCAGGGAATGTCGAGTACATGTCACTGAACGATTAGACAAAAGTCCCCTAAAATCCCAGTTGAGCTTTTTTTCTACTTTTCTACAGCCTTTTTTCGAAAACGCGTTTGAAAAAAATCAAAAAAAATCGCACGAACTTTGTAACCTCGAATTGATCCAACTGTATTTTTTGTTTACGCGTATTTCGAGCTACATAATGTCTAATATACATTTACCTAGAGGAAAATGTGCATTCTGTGACAATTTCTGCGAAAAATTATTGAAAATTCACAAAAAAGTATCGGATTTACGCAAAAAATGACGATTTTCCTAACGGATTTGCCCAAAGGGTCGTAGTACAGAACGGGATGTTAGTTCGACAGACGATAAAAAATCCACCACCATTTGAAGACTTTTATCATTGCTTACAAAATAGACATTATGGAAGACCCCCTCTGCTTCTGGCCGAGTTCCCCTTTTGGCATAAAATTCGTCAGCATGAGAACTCAACTATTTTCGGGCTTGGGACCGAACAGACACGTCTGTGTCTGGCAGCATTAGATCAATAAATAATATTTACAGAATGTACAAAAATCAATAAATAATATTTACAGAATGTACAAATCAATCAACATGGATTAAGTTACATTGACTATTATCAACGCTATATACAGAAATGACATGACCTATATACATATTATTCATCGAACTCAGAAATTTCCGACAGGACAGTGTTTCTGTGGTTGTTACAAGAATCCGAACTGCAATTACACAAACCTGAGCAAGAGAGTCCTGCCTTCTTACACCCACACCTTTTTGTACAAGCACTCTTGCAACCACAACTGATCAGATTCAGTAGGTTATCGGGGGCACATGGCTTTGTGGCTGCAGTCGGTACAAGAAGTCCATTGTCTAGCGACCACCCCCAATCCGTCGGAAGAAGCGAAGTGCCCAGCCATTGTTGGACCTGGAGATAACATCTGTAGACATGTTGATGTGCAGCATCGCTGCTTGGTGGGAGTGAGGCTATGTCGTTGGGTTTATTCAGTTTAGATTTTGCTACATAACGCTTGTAAGTGACATATCTATATTGGTCGAGAGAGGAAACAGTTTTACTCCCGTATAAGATCAGGAGAAGTTGTTCCCCGGCAGCGGCTACTGCTCTTGGTGTACTGTCATCCGCCAAAATTGTGTTGACATACTGTTGTGAGTCGCTAGTAACATCGGAGACAATTGTACTGAATACTTTCTTCTTACCAACTCGAAAGAGTGCAGAAGTAGTGTCACAACCACTTATAGATATGTGCTACAAGGAGGTTGCTTCTATGGTCACCCATTTTGGTTGCTATTTCACTAACTGAAACTAGTAAGTTTGGGGTAATGGAATACATCATGTGAATATTACATCCCGGTTGAACTCGATAGGTAAGAATGACTAACAAGTCTGTGTCTGCTCCCACAACGACAACATTGTTGTCATCTTGAGCGATGTCAAGTGCAGTTTCGGCTATCAGTACATCAGCATCAACCTCGGCCTGCTTGGACTGAATATTGATAGCAGATAGCTCCTGCATTCGAAGATCGATCAGTTGGGTTCTGTTCTTGGCATTTGCAAGGAAATCGGATTGGGGTGTGGTGGCTGGTAACTCGGGTGAGATATTGATATCAATGGAATACCTGTCTTTAGATCTACGGGCTTGTTCCATGCCCTTTGACGACATTGTACAAGCATAACCATCAAAAACAACCACGACGTTCGCCCCAAAATGTCTCACTAGATAATTGGAATATGATGTACATATGTCCTTATATGACGACTGTTTAGGCCATACAACTGCCCTCAATAAAAATCCACCATCTACAACAAACAGAGAATGTTCTGGGATTTTAGTTTGCTCGGAACCGTATGTTTTGAGGATCTTACCGAGCGTGCTTTTCTGTGTCTTCCTCATTCCAGCAGAATCAAACAATGCTGGTGGTTTCGGGGCGAGTTCATATTTGAGATACTCTTCCATCTCTGCTTGTGACTGAATAACACATGTGATGCGGTTGAACAGAATTGTGGGGTCAATCACTACCTTACTTCCACGGACTTTGATGCTATTTGCCATCGATGCAAATCACAGTGTCAACACGTCGTAGTTTGATGCTGTTGAACGTTTTACTTACAACATTCGATACGCAACATTCACCAATTTTGCGAACTTGGTCACAGTTCACAGTTTCGTCGGCCACAAGCCCGGTCGCTATAGAGACTAATTGTAGTGGATCTCTATTCTGAAAGGGGGAATGCACTCTGAGCCAGTTCAATAATTTGGTGATATCATTGGCATCAGTCAATTGTGAACTTTGACGGAGATCCCGATGTTGTTCGCCATGACCAGTGTGAACATGAACAAAATTTTCGAGAGCATTACATATCGGAAGGCAAAGAGGTAGTCCATGTACCCATTTCGCAACAGTGCTATCGGTTATTCCCCTGCCATGTGTGAGACCACCAGGGAGCTTGAACATTCTCATTAAACACTGCTCTATGGTCTGATCAGAATATATCCCGTCCCAGAATTTATCTGAGCGCCTTATGGTAAAGTAACCTTTCTCAGTGAACAACTTCAAATCATCCTGTTGCATTATTTCTGTTAGCTCATTCATCTGCTGCAAATAGAGATGAGAACTTTTTGCGTATGCAAAATGACCACCTGCGTGAAATACTGGAATCATATTGCGAACACAATATGTGTGGAGTTCCCAGTCGCCTGTGCGCTCTGCTCTCAAGAACAACTGGAGAAGACCTATTTGCTCATAGTATTGTACCCAAAGCTTTCCCGTGCGTCCTACGGACGCATTCTGGAGCAATTCGTGTAATTTTGAGAGTAGATGGTTGACACTTTCTTGATTGACAGCGTCAGCTGTTGTACAGTCACCTCTGGCAAGTCCACAGAATATTTCATTGACTTCTGTGCAGTCTATGTTATCTAGTGTTCGGCTTTCTTCAAACACAAGTTTTGTAATGGCAATTTGTGTTAGCAAATGGGCACGAACTGCTCTTGAATATGCATGACCACTGATCAAATGATGGATTGACCCACCAGCATAAACAGTCCCCCAAAGTTCATCCAAGCCGCTACCAGCCATGATCGAACCAATTGCCCCTAAATATGACATAATCATATGGAAGCCGCCGAGTCTAACGAAAACTTTTGTCAACTTATCTGACGAAGACACAATCAACACCACATTATGTGATTTAATCGAACATGGAAATTGAAACAATGATGCTATAATACGGCATTTGAATGAGAAAAGTCGATGCCGTTTGAATTTGAGTTTAGAGGGTATGGTTAATATTTCACACGTTTCACCAGTTCATTATGGAATGAATGACTATTGTTATATATCATTATAAAGCCACTGCTTTTCTGCAATTTTTGATATATAATTAAACTCCCAAAGTAGTCGTAGATTTGATTTAATGGACGTTGTGTACCGTTGTGTGTATGAAAACAATAAAAATTTTTTCGTAATTTTGTACATTTTCGTGAATATTTCACCATTGAGTGTGAGGATTGGTACAAAGTTGGCATTTTCTGTTGGGGATATGTATTCTCAATATAATTCAGCACGATATTTATGATTCTCACCCTACTAAGGCGAATAAGAATGAGAAATATGGAGCTGGGTCGAATTTTTTTTTAAATTTTTTTTTTCATCAAAAAAACGCTGTAACTAAAAAATCTCAACTCGGATTCGCGGGGACTTTTCACACTTTATCCGCAATGTGTGTCCCGGAAACATATAAAAAAATCAGCTTTCTCCGATTTTTTTCCTTACTTTCTCATTTTTATGTCTAATGTGCCTGGACTATTATGCAGGATCCGTGTTTATCAGTGTCAAAGGTGATCGAAATTTCGACTTCTCGATTTTTCTCGATCATCAGTGATTATAATAATATACATTCGATTCTATTCAAAATCTTGCCGATGAGGGATTCAATTTGATTAGAGTCGGGCTTCTTCGGGGTGGTACGGATAAAAGCTCTGGTGGAGAAAAGCCGTAAGGAGAAATTCCCTAAACTTGCTTCTGCGGAGAAAAGCCCTGGGCCATTTTTGCAGGGTTAGGAGAAAAGCTCTAAATAATTTTTTAGTTAATTTATGTATTTTTAATGGAGAAAAGCCCTAAATTAATTTTCAGTTTATTTCTGTATTCTTAAAGGCCCAAATTAATTTTTAGTTAATTTCCGTATTTTTTTTTTTTTTTTTTGATTTTTAATAAGTATATTATTTTTATTTTTTTTAATTTAGAAGGGAGATGGAAAGAAACTAGCATGCCTTCTGATGTGTACACACCAAATAAAAACTATGTGTTCAAATAAAAACATTAAAATATCCAAAATTGATTTTTATCAGGTCCACAAGAGCTTTTCCACAGATAATCACCCGTTAGGGTATTTCTCCACTTCCTGCGAAAATAGCTCAGGGCTTTTCTCCTAGGTAGGCAAAATAGTCAGAGCTTTTCTCCTTAGGGCTTTTCTCCACCAGGAGTTTTCTCCGCCATTATTATTTGGAGATTTTCGAATCGTCGAGATGTTATCAAAATCCTTCTAAGTGTCTCCTCTTGAACTCCTTGTTTATCATCGGGTCTCCTGTACAGAAAACCCGATGATATAAGAAGAGTTCAAGGAAGTTCCCCTTCCGAAACTTCTTGGATTCTTTTGATGAAATATTCCACTTTTTGTTTGACTTCCCCAATCAGATGAGTCGCCATTGAAAATAAAATATTCACATTTTGTATAGGTCTTCTTCCTCAACATGCCCATGGATACCTGTTTTCTAAAATTTTAACGTTGTCATTACTGATGCTTTCTTTTCTTCTCCTAAGCTCTTCCCTAGCCCTTTCTCCGAAATACATCAAATGAATACTAGTATTTATATTTACTTACTGTATAATTGTACCATCGTGTCATATTGTTTACTCTTGTACCCAATGGCATGATAAAAGAGACGGCTTACACAACGTTCACTGAGTTTCAATGTGTTCTATGTGTTATTTATTTATTTATTGGTGTTTTAAGGTCACATATTTATGCACAATGGCTAATCATGACCGCGACAGTTTTACGGGTAGAGGAAGCCGGAGTACCCGGAGAGAACCACCGAGCAACGGCGAGCAACTGTCAGCTCCCCAACATACTAACTCCACACAAGCAGGGTTAGCATTGGTTGAAGACAAGTGCACACAACGCCACCGTGCCCCACGCGGGCAATGGAGATGAAGTGTCTTGCCCAAGGACACAACGCGGTTGCCGCAGTTGGGATTCGAACCGAGGACCTCTCGGCTTGCAGCCTGCACTTCTACCTACTGAGCCACCGCGCTCCCATGTTCTATGTGTCTACTGGCACATAGAACACATTGGAACTCAAGGGACGACAAGCTACGGCTTTCTGCTGAATCCCCTTTCCTGTGAAATTTGTAGAAATAACGTGTAACCTACGAAATGTATTCTCGGAAATAAAACATTGTTTAACCCTTTACCCAACGTAATGGCCAAAACTGGCCTGCGCTATTTACAAAAAATACCATTCCATTTTCATTATTTTTTTTATTTTTTGTCTCAAAAACATAGCTTATGACCCCTCATTGGAACGAGCTCGATGAGCTCGTTCCAATGAGGGGTCATAAGCTATGTTTTTGAGACTGAAAATGAAAATATTTAGTTATTCAAGAATTTTGTTTGCGGGTGTCGCCTGCTTTTCGTGTTAGGTAAAGGGTTAACTTATCCAGCAAGGGCCATTTACCTTCTCAACAGAATAAAAACTTTGTTGCTGTAAATAATGAACAACAAAACGATATTATTCAGAAACTTGGTGTTGAACGATGAGCTCGTTCCAATGAGGGGTCATAAGCTATGTTTTTGAGACTGAAAATGAAAATATTTAGTTATTCAAGAATTTTGTTTGCGGGTGTCGCCTGCTTTTCGTGTTAGGTAAAGGGTTAACTTATCCAGCAAGGGCCATTTACCTTCTCAACAGAATAAAAACTTTGTTGCTGTAAATAATGAACAACAAAACGATATTATTCAGAAACTTGGTGTTGAACGGGTTTATCTCCCTGCCTAACCAATTGTCAAATCCATTCAAAGTTTTCCCAAAAAACTGTCGTTTAAATTTTATTATCTAATCCAAACTATAATTTGTAGCACGACGAGCTCGATTTGTTGAGGATTCATAACGCTATTGGTTGGAAGAACTAACATAGATTTCTAAATTATCTTGGAAAAATAATTGTTTGATGATTGTATCACATGTTAAATAAAATGGGTGGTCCCTTACATTGTACCCCCCAAAAATATCGTTCAAAATTATGTAAATATACTGTCAACTGCTGCTAAAACTGTCATATAATACTATTTTTCGAGATGCTGACAATGTTTCGTTCGATCTCGGAACCTGGGAAACTGATGTTTGGTGCCTCTTCATTACACCAGAAGGCTGATCAGCTGGGGACAATACTATAGAACTTTTACAATTGTATTTTCTTGAACTGTATTTTTACTATTAATATAACTGACTAAAATCAGTCATTAATATTAGCATTTTAAAAGATATGTCGAATTACCAACCGGCAAATTGCGACATCTTTGAAAATGCTAATTATTCATTAAGTCATAACTAGAAAATACAATTCTAGAAAATACAATTGTAAAAGTTTTATAGTATTAATCCCAGTTGTCATGTCGGGAAGACCAAGTAATACTTTAAACCTGTAGCCGTATAGCTGCAGGTTAAAGATAGTAATCATTCTTCATTAGACACGATTTTCTTAACCCATTACCCAATGCAGACGATATCAAAATTTATTATTTTAAATATCATTTTTTTTTTAATTTTTCAAAAAATTTCAACAAAACCATATCATGTGACCCCTCATTGGAACGAGCTCATTGAGCTCGTTCCAATGAGGGGTCACATGATATGGTTTTGTTGAAATATTTTGAAAAATTTAATTTTTTCAACTGCTCAATTTGCATATTACGCTTTCTGATGCGGGCGATTCGTTAGGTAAAGGGTTAACCCATTATCAATCTCGGCTGATATGGCGCCAAACTCTTTTGATATGACGCCGGTCTCGGCCGATAAAAGTTAGAGCTATTCCTCTTGATGCGTTACTAGGCGCAGTCAATTTGTTTCCATCAAAATGTTGATAGTTACTCGTCAAACGCAGTCATGAAAACTGGTGTTACCAGGCATGGTGGAGCAGGCCGAGTATTATGTAAAATATAGGAGGGCTAAAAATTGTCATCCTAAATCCTCCCAGGAGGGCAAATACTCTCGCCAGGATACTCGCCGTCATTAGAGTTTCATTCTGTTCTTTCTCCCAGTAGGGAGATAGAACAGAATGGAACTCAGGTTACAACATGTTTAAGGAAGTCTTCCAGCTTCATTCAGTAAGTGTAAGAATAACAAGATTGACTACATCTATCCCAAGCTGTATTTCTAGGGAGATGTGAACAGCATCTTAAGGTAGAATTCTACTTTCCCCAACAATGTTCAAATATTATTCCACAACTGGCAGCATTACCAGAGAGTCACATACCACCAGTACTAGTGAATGTGACAGAATGTTTGAACATGAAGTCCAGTGGTGCAGTTGAGTTTTATTTCTGAGCAAATTATATATTCCTTTTTGTCATATGAATAAAGTGAGCCGTAGAAATTGTGCACATAAAATAGAAGTAGTACTGCAAAACAATTTGTGATGCGTTTAACAGGCTAGATGCAGAAAGGCTAAAATAGTCCTCCTAAAAACATTTGCGAGGGCTCTAGGAGGCAGCCCTCCTTGAGAACAGTGGTGGCGCCAAGGGGGGTCAGAGGGGGCTACAGCCCCCCCCCCCCGTCGGAAAGGTCCAGCCCCCGTCGGAGATTTTTAGTCAGTCCGTCGGAGAGTCTCGTAAACCCGACTTCACGAGAAATGTCCGACAATCGAATGTAGATATCTCGTCTTGTCAGTCTCGAACCCGTGCAGCACTGGAACTTTGATAGAGAATAGTGATTCTCACGAAATTCCTTAATGTCGTTCGTCAAACTGGCTTTATAGGTGAAATATGTCCCGACCTTATTATAATATGTTTACTTTAACCCTTTACCTAAGGTAACAGCCAAAACCGGCCAGCGCTATTCTCAAAAATCGCCAATTAATTTTCATTATTTTTTTCATTTTTTGTCTCAAAAACATAGGTTATGACCCCTCGTTTGAACGAGCTCGTCGAGCTCGTTCCAACGAGGGGTCATAACCTATGTTTTTGAGACAAAAAATGAAAAAAATTAGTTATTCAAGAATTATTTTTGCAAGTGTCGTTTGCTTTTCAGGTTAGGTAAAGGGTTAAATAATCAACAAACATACTCAATTTGCTTCTATTTTGGTTCTCCAATTTACCAATTTTCACTAATTTTCCTTCGTTTGGGAGGTCAAATGTTATAGCCCCCTCCCCCATGTCGGAGAGGTCAGCCTCCCTGTCGAGAAATCCCTGGCGCCACCCCTGCTTGAGAATACCAGATCTGGTGGAGTGGTTTGAAGCAGAGTTTTGGACGATAACAAATTAATGATGAAGTAAGTAATGATTGGGCGATGAAGAGAAGAAAGAAAAGAGTTGTGCAGAAAATTCATCGTAAACTAAGACTCAAAGTCGTAAGGAGACATACGTGGAGGTGGTAGAAGAGGTAGTTCAGCAATCCCCAGTGGGGAAGCCCGGACATTAGGATAGCTGGACTAAAAGAAAAGGAAACTTCGGACTTTGTGAGAAGAATGAGAAACAATAACACTCTCAAAAAAATTGTAACAGATCTGAGATTTTTTGTAATTTTTTGGTTTTATGAATAAAGAGGTTATTACTTGGATAGTTTCATATCGGTCGAAATATCAGGCCTCGGTAACTTCACATCAGCCTTCGATCTTCCATCTCAGGCTGATATGAAGTGGTATGAAGTCACCTAGGGCTGAAATCTCGGCCGATATGAAAGTTGACAAGCAATAACCTCTAATTCTACCTTAATAACCTCTTCCAAATTTTACAAAAGCAGAAAATAGAAAGTTGAATGCGTTCGTTCTTGAAAAAATCTTTGCTCCTTTGTAAATGGACACTTATCTGTTGGGTTTCACATGTGATCAAACTTTAAGCAGATAACATCCCTGTGGGAATCCGAAGAAGAGGGACAGTACTTGTTCATTGTGGCTTAATACTGAGATGGATATGGGTTAAAGATATGAGACCGGAAAGAGTTACAGCAAATGTCGTGAATTTATGATTGGAGTCGAGGGTGGTAGTCCAGTATTTTTGCTAATTAAAGTAATAACCACATTTTTTCAATATAAATAGTCTGATATAGCCTCGATTTTGAGGTCAAGATGTTTAATTAACTAATTAGATGCAACCACCTAAGGCGAAGGGGTAAGGTCCGATTTCACTTGATAAAATGATCTTGTCTTATTACGATAGCGTATTTAGTATTTATTTAATCATTTATTGGGCTCTAACGACACTTTCGACAGCCAGGGTCACCTCGTGTCGGACAGTTTTACGGGCAGAAGAAGCCGGGGTACCCGGATAGAACCACCGAGCAACGGCGAGCAACTTCCAGACTACACAACGTACTAACTCCACACAAGCAGGATTAGTATTGGTTGAAGACAAGTTCAGGTACTGCACGTCGATGGTGCACTTATCTTCAATCAATGCTCCAGTTCGTTCAGAGTAGTGGGAAAGCTACTTCTACTTATCTTTATGGAGGCAAAAAAGAAAACCATTCAACGCGGTTTTAACCCATACAAAACGGTATGCATAATCGTTTGCGTAGAGTAAAGGTTTGCAGTCTGTGAGTATCCGATACAATAAACAGGACACGTCAGTAGAAGGAGATGAGGTAACCGCCCCACATTGGGGAATCTCATATGACGTCATAGTCACGTGACCTAGTGACGTCATGTTGTGTTGTCATGGTAGTCCGCGTGAGCGGCCATCTTGTGACGTCATCCCCAATAGTGATGCGTAGTGTTAGTGTGCATGCGCAGCGCGTCTTGTTAGGGTGATACGTATTTCCGTCGGCCATTTTGTATACTGGAGGCCGCCATCTTGGTTTCTATGGTAGCACGTGGTTGCTATGTTACCCAAAGGCATACAACAAGACGGGGTATGTTCGGAGGGTATGTTCCTTTGTACAAGAGTAATTTCCCGACTTGTAGAATTACCACAAACAGCCCGACAAGTTTTACTATTTCGAATTCTTTCAGAATCCTCTTCTTCTATCCATCTATGCAATAGTTTTCGTCTACCTGACCATGTTCATTGTCCTGGAGTATACTCCAGTAGTGTAGAAGAGCCTATTATGTGGAACAGCTTTGCTTATTGTTACTATAGCGTTTCTGGTGTGTTTCATTTATCTAGATCACCCAAGCAGTTCACTTTCCTGGCGCTAACTAACCAATCAGATTGCTTCATCCCCGTAATCTTTATACAGAGCTATCTCACCTTATTACAAGGAAGTCCTATACGATTCTCATCACTTCTATATCCATGGCCACGTCCCATGGAATCCCTTTTTGTGAAATGTCTCTGGTTATGGAATCCTGTTTTAGTCGTATGAGGCCATGAGGGCTGTGAGAAATTCCCTCACTGGGGTCTAATTTACTATCCCTCTTAACCTCATTTCGATTGAGGCCATGAGGGCCATAGGAAAATCCCTCAATGAGGTCTAATTTACTATCCCTCTTAGCCTCATTTCGTATTTGAGGATACCTATGGCCTGGTATTATATTATTTGAGGATACATATCGAGGATACCTTTTGAAGAATCCCTTTTTGTCGTATGAGGCCATGGGGGCCATGAGAAATCCCTCACTTAGGTATATTCTACTATCCCTCTTAGCCTCATTCCTGTTGAGGTCATGAGTGCCATGAAAAAAATCCCTCAATGAGGTTTAATTTACCAGCCCTCTTAGCCTCATTTCGGTATTTAAGAGTAGTATGTCAGGGGCTTTTCACCCCTAGGTTGCAGGACCCCGGTGCCGGACCCCGGAAGTGACAACATGTCACGTGACCTAGTGGCGCCATGTTGTGTTGTCATGGTAACCCGCGCGAGCGGCCATGTTGTGAGGTCATCTCCATAGTGATACGTGGTGTGAGTGCGCATGCGCAGCGCGTGTTGTTAGGGTGATACGTGTTTCCGTCGTCCATTTTGTATACTGGGGGCCGCCATCTTGGTTTCTATGGTAGCAGGTGATTGCTATGTTACCAATGGCTTCTAACAAGACAGGGGTGTGTTCGGGGTGTGTTCCTTTGTAGAAGAGTAAATCTGATTACCACAAACAACCCGACAATCCCTCCAAATCACCAAAATCCACCCAAAATCACCGAAATTGACTTTATTTGATACGGATTTCCCATGTTATTGGTTTTATTGACTTAGCACGTAGTGCCATAGTACTAAGGGGGTATAAGGGGTGCGTTCGATTGAACAGGAGTAATGTTCTGGCTTTGAATTCGCCCAGATTCCCTTTTTGGACCCCTATCCCATGACGTTGTTCCCATTAAAAGACACATTCCTTTGGTCATTACCCAGAATTCTCTGCTTCTATCTATATATGCAATACTTTTCGTCTATCTGGCCCGGTTTCTTTGTTCTAGAGTATACTCCAATAGCGTAGAAGAGCCTATTAACTGGAATAGCTTTGCTTATTATTACTATATTTAGCTATTCTAGTCTATTCTTGTTAGTTCTGACCCTATTCTAAGTACTCTTGTTGTTTCATTTATCTAGATCATTTATATAAATTATAACTAACCAATCAGATTGCTTGATTTCTCATAACCTGTATGCAGAGTTATCTCCCTTCTGTACAACAAAAGCCAATATCATTCCCAAAGCCAATATCATTCCCAAAGCCAATAAGCTATCGAGCAGTTACTGATAAGTCATTGCTCGAACGACTCGAAGCTCATCGAGCAAATGAGCCTTAGAGCAATTGCTCGATCGAGTGACTCGGCATATTGCTCGAATGACTCGAAGTCCGTCGAGCAAATGAGCTATCGAGTAATTGCTCGTTCGAGTGACTCCTCGAACGAATCTTCGACTCATTTCAGTATTTGAGGATACCTATGGCCCGGCATTGTATTATTTGAGGATACCTATCGAGGATACCTTTTATAGGATACTTATCTGAGGATACTATTACCTATATCACAAGGCATACCTATCCCAAATATCCCTTATAGGCTAAAGAGCAAGAGAATAATTGCTCCATGAGCAATTGCTCGATCGACTCGAAGCTCATCGAGCAAATGAGCCTAAGAGCAATTGCTCGATCGAGTGACTCGGTATATTGCTCGAACGACTCGAAGCTCATCGAGCAAATGAGCTATCGAGTAATTGCTCGTTCGAGTGACTCCTCGAACGACTCTTAGACTCATTTCAGAAAAAGGGGTGCCGAAGGCCATATGTTTTCCAAAAAGGGGTGCCGAAATTGGGGTGCCTTCTGGAGAATCCCTTTTTTGTCAAATGAGCTATCGAGTAATTGCTCGATCGAGTGACTCGACATGCTGCTCGAGCGACTCGAATCCCATCGAGCAAATGAGCTAACGAGCAATTACTCGTTCGAGTGACTCCTCGAACGACTCTTAGACTCATTTTAAAAAAAGGGATTCCATAGCCATAGCCGTTTTCGAAAAAGAGATTCTTAAAAAGGGATTCTGTAAAATGGGATTCCTATTCGAGTCCGTAAAATTTGGATTCCGTGTTTTAACATCGACACTCGAGGGTATGGAAAGTGATATGTTGTCACTTCCGGGGTCCTGCACCGGGGTCCTGCAACCTAGGGGTGAAAAGCCCCTGACATACTACTTTTAAGGATACATGTGATCCATCTCCTATACAGCTCCTATCTCATATATGGCTCCTATACAGTTCCTACACAGGTAGTCTTACCAACGGCTTCCATCTTATCTCCAAAGCTCCAAGGCCACAACTTATCTATGGTCTATCTGTCCTATCATTAACTTCTACAGTAGTCTTGTGCCATTGCGGCCTTGTGCCAGTACTATTGGTTATAATATCATCCATTAATACTGACCTGTAACACTACTTCCTAGCTATACCTTCGCCCAGGCCTTCAAAATGTTCAACCTGATTACTTCATTTCCCATGTATACATATAGACAGGCTATATAAGGGATTCCGTAAGTGGGATTCCTAACCGATTCCGTAATGATGGGTTCATTGTTCAGATTCAGTTTCAGATTCTTTATTTACGGTACACATACATGTAAAATGGTTACAAATAAACATATTGCACAAATGTAATGAGAGGTATACCGTGGGAAGTGGCATAGCCAGATTGGCTGTCTACCCGCCACCCCCTGGAAGAAGATGGGGTGATTTCAAACAGACTGTGACTGAAAGAATGAACTGAGAGCCAATTATGTGACATATGATGGAGAATGACGATCGAATCATTACTTTTCTGGAATTATAGTGCTTCATTTTCGCCAGCAGAAAGACGGTGCTTCAAGATGGGCAAGAAGCAGCCTGCCTATAGGACTCCCTCCACTACTTATCATAACACCCGAGGGCGGAAACAAGTCCCATCGTGAAGTTCGTATCGTTTCGACTGCGACAAAGAGGTTGGACATGATGTTTGGGCGTGGTGACTACGTTAGCTGCATCATCATCGTAGGATGACGAATGTTAGGATTTAATTGTTTGCAAGTTCTTAATTGTATCCATATAGTTCTTAATTGTATCCATATAGTATTTTACATAACACCACTGTAAGGAGGTAGCGCGACAGGTTGTTCAAGACGAGGATTCCAGATTTAGACGCGGACCACGACTTTGACAATTTCCAAATTTACGAAGTTTACGAAGTGCAATTGTTTTAACATCAGCAATCGAGGGTATGAAAAGGGATAATAACACCAATTATTATTGCAAGAAACTGAACGGAAAAAGATATGACAATATACAACCAACAACTGCAAAACAACCAAGATCGAAGTGACCGAAGATCCAACACAACCAAGATCGAAGGGAACAAAACTAAAAGTGAACGAAGATCGAACTGATCTGATCGAACACGACCAAGATGGAAGTGAACATAACATAACAAAGTGAATGAAGATCGAACTGGTTGGACAGATTATTATAATCCCTGATGGGTACGGATGTGGGATGGGAAAATCTCACCCGAGGGCAAGATATTTGGGCCAGACACGAGGCTTGCCGAGTGTCTTGACTAAATATCTTGACCCGAGGTACCCCAAGAAGTTTCGTGAAGATCAGTTCATAAATATAGACTCTAGCCCGAGCCGTATTGACATGTGCACTTACTGTGTATAAGTAGCACTGAACAAATCAAAGTTCATCTAATTTGCATAATTTCTGCACAAGAAAAAAACCTGTATTATATGTGATGTATTCCATGTTACTAAACACATTCCTACAAAAATTTATTCAAATCAGAACTTCCATACAGACGTTCTGTACAAAAAACTGATTGCACTAATTTTGGTACAAAAAAGGCTGCTGGCGGCCATCTTGAATTTTGGACCGCACCCAAAAACACTCGTTCTCATAGCCCTCATGGCCTCATACGACTAAAACAGGATTCCATAACCAGAGTGGTTTCACAAAAAGGGATTCCATGGGATGTGGCCATTGGATATAGAGGTGATGAGAATCGTATAGGACTTCCTTGTAATAAGGTGAGATAACGCTGTACAAAGATTACGGGGATGAAGCAATCTGATTGGTTAGTTAGCACCAGGAAAGTGAACTGCTTGGGTGATCTAGATAAATGAAACAACAAGAGTACTCGGAATAGGGTCAGAACTAACCAGAGCACACCAGAAACGCTAAATATGGTAACAATAAGCCAAGCTGTTCCATATGATAGGCTCTTCTACTCTACTGAAGTATACTCCAGGACAATCGGTCATGGTCGGGTAGACGAAAACTATTGCCCAGATAGATAGAAAAAGAGGATTCTGAAAGAATTGGAAATAGTAAAACTTATCGGGCTGTTTGTGGTAATTCTACGAATCGGGAAATTACTCTTGTACAAAGGAATGTACCCTCCGAACATACCCCCGTCTTGTTGTGTGCCTTTCGGTAACTCGTGCTACCAAAGAAACCAAGATGGCGACCTCCAGCATACAAAATGGCCGACGGAAATACTTATCACACCACGCATCACTATGGGGATGACGTCACAAGATGGCCGCTCACGCGGGTTACCATGACAACACAACATGACGTCAGTAGGTCACGTGACTATGACGTCACATATGGGGGCCGGTTACCTCATCTCCCACTACCCACGTCGATCAGTGACAATTTAATCCTACAGCCCTACAGGACTGCAGGATTAAATTATTACTTAACGTACTCTCAAATACAAGACACAGTCACCCATTTCAATGTGTAATAATAATAATTGGACGTTCTCCTGTTTTCTCGAGGACCCGCCGCGTGCTTCTTCTCCCACTCTCCCACTCTCCCACTTAATCTCACCTTATTCAGACACAAACTGTTTTATAACTTTCCCCATTGGCGCTTTCTCAATCTCCCCAGTATAATACTGACCCTTTCCCTCGTGCCATCCCTCATCCATGCTCTTATCCTTCCCTCGTTCTCTCATCCCATTCTTTCATTCGTTTCTCAAGGTGTCTTATTTCACTCGGCAAGAATTTGGTACATTCTAAAAAGAAATGTCTGCGCCACTCCTAACTCCAATGGCTTTGATCTCACTTTGAACAACAATGACCCCAAAAAGATCAATCTAGGTACTCCTCAAAAGCTGGTGTATCTTTTCCGCATAATCCATTTGACGAGCTCTTGTCCCTAAATCCAGCTCGCCAGCTTATATTGCAATTCTCGAACACCCTTCCCCTGATAAAATCGCTCCCCTGCTTCAGTCCCCCTTCTGGATCTTCATTCTAATGGAATAATTCTTCATTAGACCCCTACCCTGCTTTGCCCATCGACTCGAAATGTTGGTGCCCAATACATAGTTAACACCATTTTCCAGAATCTGCTGTCTGGAAGGTGTACCAGATAAGTTTACGTAGCCCCTATCTTTTCCAACTTTAACAGGCATCCACCCAAGCTCCCCTCCGATCGCTTCCAGTGCGACTGCGTTACTTGGCCCTGTTATCCACCGGCCCTCATAACTTTGAAGTATCTCCAAATTCTTCACTGCCGTTTAGTTTACAGGGGTTACATCCGGCCCATAACTAAAACTTATTAGTACTTTCCAAAGTGTGATTTACTGGGATTTCCCGGTTTGATTATAAACGATAATTTAACAAGTGAAGTATGCAATCAACAATTGGGTCATTTATCCGTGCGCGCAAACGAAGACGCTTTGACTTGGGTGTAATGGGGACTTCATTGTTTTTTGTTTTTGTCACCCTTTACCTAACATGAAAAATGAAAAGCAGACGACACTTGCAAAACAAAATTCTTGAATAACTATTATTTTCATTTTTTGTCTCAGAAACATAGGTTATGACCCCTCATTGGAACGAGCTCGTCGAGCTCGTTCCAATGAGGAGCCATAACCTATGTTTTAGAGAGAAAAAATGAAAAAAATAATGAAAATTAATTGGCGATTTTTGAGAATAGCGCTGGCCGGTTTTGGACGTTACGTTAGGTAAAGTGTTAAATAATATAATTATCGTTAATAATGAAAAGTAATCAACAGAGTAATCGCTTGACTGGACTGGTTATGTGAAATAATTCATTCGAGGCGAGGGACTATATTGTAAAATACTCGTTCGCATTCGCGCACTCGTGTTTGTACAACGTCCCTCACCTCTCATGAATTATTTCACGTAACCAGTCCAGTCAAGCGATTACTCTCTATGTAATCCCACCCTCTTCTAAATTGTTTTTCCGACGATCACACATACAGTAGTTCAGAAGATGACACCATTCAGTGCTCCTTTGTTGTAATGATTTATCATTTAAACACGAGAGACCACTTTTCCGGCCCAGGAACAAGATATGTCATAATTGCATTAAGCATGGTGGGTGCTAAGTGCATTTTCGGGGTAGACCAATAAATATTTTCAACGTGCAGCCCCAAAGCTGCACGTTAAAAATATTACTATATTAATTGGTCAACCCCCAAATAATGAATATGGACTCTTCCAATTGCACCTATTGAGCTGACAAGGAGGATACAACAAGGGTTCAAATGTTCAACATGACTGTATCCAAGTTGCATAAACCGGCGACATCTCAGACGTAAACCTTGCTATATGCATGCATTAGATACAGATCTGTTACAATACTTGCACTGTGATATGCCGTAATAACTGATGTGCCGGAAGCAAGTGTTGCCATTTGCACGCTTGATATAAATGTGACGGAAGCCATTTCGTATTTCTGTGATAAAGTAAGATTAACACTTACAATCAAGGTTTTCCTTTCTGATTGTCATTTGTATTCTAATGAATATGATACCCAGAATGCAGTTCAATATTTATAATATGAAGAGCCGTTGGATTCGATCCGAGATTCGTTTCGATTCGATTCGAAATATGCTCTGCCTGATTCCATCCGGAATTTAAGATTCTCAAGTCTTTATTGCACATGCTGTTTTATCGCCACGAATGTGATATACACTAGGGTATTTCTTTTCCGAAGTTTCACAAAGCCTTCTGCAATGTGTTGTATAGCGTCTATTGGAAAGTGAGTTGTCGTTCTTGGATTAACTACTCCCGTTTGGTATTTGCCGTATTGTAAACGTTACGACTCGAACGATAGGACGATATCAATTTTTTCCAAAGGGAGAATTCCCCGGGATCTCCTCCACCAACTCACCCCACCAGGGGAGTTCCGGGGTATTCTCCTCTAAACTGCTGTGCATGGCGATCAATACGATATCAACATTGGCTTTTACACTGCCCATCACACAAAGCGACGTCATGTCCGTTGTCAGCTTTGTCGGTGAAATTATGAAAGGCAATCACGCACGAAGCGATAGGCTTTTCAGCTGTATGCTTGCAGTTTTGACAATACTATATATTGGGGTTTAACGACACTTTCGACAGCCAGAGTAACCTCGTGTCTGGCAGTTTTACGGGTGGAGGAAGCCGAAGTGCCCGGATAGAACCACCGAGCAACGGCGAGCAACTGTCAGATTCCCTAACGTACTAACTCCGCACAAGTAGAGTTAGCATTGGTTAAAGACAAGTGCACGATCAACGTGGAGTACGCCTTAGTACACAGCGTCACCGTGACCCCAAAGTGGGCAATCGGGGTGAAGTGCCGTGCTCAAGGACACAATGCAGTTACTTCTGGCGGAGAATGAACCGTGGACCTTTCGGTTTGAAGTCCCATGCTATTTAATAGCATCACAATGTAAACCAACGCACGCTCTGAAAGACAGCATTCGGCAAATCAACAGGAACAATTTATTTTAGTCTCCACAGTGCAGAAGAGTTTGTGGAACCAGGAGGAGATAATCTATTTTTCGACAGTATCAAAAGAAAACATTTAAAGGCCCATACTGACTACCCCATGTGGCAAAACTTACGACCTATCTTTCAGAAAGAGGGTCTGGGTAATGTTTTTGTGACGGACCTGTCACCACCCTTGACCATGATATGTCGTCAATAACAGATGTAAAGGAAAATACGTATCTTTATGAGCCTAAGGTGTATTGAAATGAAATTTAATAATATACACCTGGAAGCATACTTCCCACGAATGTCCCAAAAAACACTATCATCCACATGCAATATCTGGGTATAAAACAAGAAAAGTTGTCGCTTCTTTTATCAATAAATGTTGACATGGCAAGGATGAGACTGTCAGAGGCACAAAGATGGCAAATCGTTGGCATGCACGCAACAGGAATGTCATTCAAAGCTTCAGATTCAGATTCAGATTCTTTATTCACGGTACACATACATGTAAAATGGTTACAAATAAACATATTGCACAAATGTAATGTGAAGTATACCGTAGGAAGTGGCATAGCCAGATTGGCTGTCTACCTGCCACCCCCTGGAAGAAGATGGGGTGATTGCAAACAGACTGTGACTGAAAGAATGAACAGAGAGCCAATTATGTGACACATGATGGAGAATGACGATCGAATCATTACTTTTCTGATATTAGAGTATTAGTGTTTCATTTTCGCCAGCGGAAAGACGGTGATTCAAGGTAGGCAAGAAGCAACCTGCCTATAGGACTCCCTCCATTACTTATCATAACACATGAGGGCGGCAACAAGTCCCATCGTGAAGTTCGTATCGTTTAAACTGCGACAAGGAGGTTGGTCATGATGTTTGGGTGTGGTGTCTACGTTAGCTGCATCATCATCGTAGGATGACGAATGTTATTGATTTATTTGTGTAGACTTTTATTTGCAAGTTCATACTTATATCCATATAGTATTTTACATAGCACCACTGTAAGGAGGAAGCGCGACAGGTTGCACAAGACGAGGATTCCAGATTTAGACGCGGACCACGACTTTGACAATTTACGAAGTTTACGAAGTGCAATCAGGACAGTTGGGATTGTTGCAGCTGACATAACTGGAATATGAGGAAATGAATGTGGAAGTTAGCTTGTTCTTAAGCATGCTTCTGTCGCTAATATTACGAGTTGTGTCGTCCAGAGCATTCCATAGTTTCGGGAAGGAGTATAAAGGAAATTTATCCAGAGTTTGGGTCCGTGTTTTTTCTATGTATAGGAGGCCTGACTGTCTAGTTCTCCTACCAGATGGATTGTCAGTAATTTTAAATATATCATTGAAAGACACCGGTAATCTGCCGTTCTGCCAGTCAAACACGAACAGTAGTGCATGTAGCCTAAACAAATCATCAACCTTGAGTATTTGGTTTTCTTTAAACAGGGGATCTGTATGAGAATTGTACTTTTTGTTATTAATTATTCGTATTGAACGTTTTTGCAGGACAGCTAGTTTTTTGATAGCTCTTGAGTTGCCCCATGCCTGGATTCCGTATACCAAATGGCTATGTATGAGGGCGTAATACAAAGTTTTCATAGCTCCGTGGGGGAGGATATTTTTAACTTTGTTTAGACTATAGTTTGCGCGTGCTATTTTCGAGCATAATCGGGATATGTGAGCCTTGTAGGATAAATGTTCATCAATGCTAATTCCAAAGAATTTAACAGATTTTTCTGTTTCGGTGGCCCCAACTTTGTTAATGTTTTGGTTATTTATTTTTACCTCTTGACAAAGATTTTTGTTCCTACCTTTATTTGGATTAAGTATGATGTACGAGGTCTTCTTAGCATTCAGCATTAACTGGTTCACAGAGCACCATTCGAATAGTTTCTGGAGCTCGTCATTGAAATACGATGTAATGGGATTATTATCGGAGCCCGGGCAGTGTGCAGTGGTGTCATCGGCAAATGATAAAAGATTGAGTGATGTCGAGTTACTTATATCATTTATATATAAAAGAAAAAGAATAGGGCCTAAAATCGAGCCCTGTGGTACACCACAACTCTGTTTGGCTAAGTTCGATTTGTGCTCTCCGTACGTGACATATTGAGACCTGTTGGACAAGTAACTTCTAAACCAATTGTTGGTGACACCTCGGATGCCATATGTTTCCAGTTTACCTAATAGTATTTCGTGATTTATGGTGTCAAAAGCCTTTGACAAATCCAGGAACAGTGCTAAGGTGCTGTTTTTTTCTTCTTTATTATTTTCTATTGCAATGCTTTTAAGGAGCTGAAGAACTGGATGAATAGTACTATGTCGCTTTCGGAACCCATATTGGTGAGGGTATAAAATATTAAACCTATTGAGGAAACTCTCTAGCCTCACTTCCATGAGTTTTTCCATTACTTTTGAGAATACCGGAAGTATACTGATAGGTCTGTAATTTGTAAAGCTGTGCTCGTCACCCGCTTTAAATATGGGTATCACCTTCGCGATCTTCATCCTGTCTGGTACTTTGCCGTTTAGGAAAGAGTTGTTAATTACATGTGTTAGAGGATCCAATACTTCGGTTATCGTATGCTTAAGAAGACAGGTTGTGATGTCATCGCAGTCTTTAGATAATTTTGGCTTCATTTTATTTACTACTCGGTTGACTTCTGTGGGATTTGTGGGTATTAAATAGAGATTATTGGAGACATTGTTGTCCATGTAATCTGTGTAGGACTTATTAGTTTTCTGAATCTGTTCGGATGTGTTTTTTCCAATGTTGATGAAGAAATTGTTGAATTCTTCTGCGATGGCATGGGGCTCGTTTAACTCGATGTTGTCCTGGATGAAGAACGATGGTAATCTGGCTTCAGGTTTTCCTTTATTGATGGCTTCGTTTAAAATCTGCCACGTTCTTCGCATATTGTTTTTGTTTTCGTTTAGGATATCTCTATAATAGGTAGCTTTACATTGTTTTTTTACCTTGTTGAAGATTCTACAGTAGTTTTTATAGTTTTCTGAGTTCCTTTCGGTGGGAGCATGGAGTTTTTTCTTGTAGAATTTTTCTTTGTTGTTGGAGGATATTACAAGCCCCCTTGTCATCCATGGCTGTTTTTTAATAAAATTTTTGTTCTGGCTAACACGTTTGAGAGGGAATGCTCTTTCATAGGCTTCCATATAGATGTTTAGAAAGGTTTCATATGACTCATTGGGACAATTCGACTGCATTACAGGATTAAAATCACTTTGCGAGATAAGTGTTTTAAATTCAACTATTCTTTCTGCATTTATTATTCTTTTTAGTGTAAAGTGTGGTGTATCTTTTGGTTTGGGGTTTTCCTCAATATAGAAAACACCAAAATGATCTGACACGTCAGATATGACTATTCCAGGTAATGCTGCTTGTGGAATATTATTAGAGAAGATATGATCTATCAGAGTAGCAGAACGACAGGTTACTCTCGTTGGCTTGGTGATATACGGCAGAAAGCCTTGACTGAACATGAGATTAACAAATTCTTCCGTTTTTGAGTGTGTAGTTGCTTTTAAAAGGTCCAGGTTAAGATCCCCCATAATATAAACTTTTTTATTTTCGGCATTTAAAACATTCGTTATTTCATTTAATTTTGATAAGAAAAGGTTGATGTCGGCTTTAGGAGGAGTGTTGGGTCTATAAATAACGCCAATAATTCTGGGTTGGTATTTATCTTTAGTTTCAATAAACAGAGATTCGAAGACATGGGGAATAAAGAACGAAATATCATTACGAACTCTGTAGGGTATTCCTTCTTTAATATATAGACCAACCCCTCCTCGACCATCATCATTCTCGTGTCTCATACGTTTAATAATCGGGGCATAGCCATCCAGACTGAACGACATCTCTGGAGGAATTTGGAAAATTTCGGTAAGTCCTATTATGTCGAAGAAGTTCTTTCCTGTTTGTAGGTCATATAGCATGTTTTGAAAGGAATCCCAATGGGCCTTCAGGCTTTGGCAATTGAGATGGAATATTGAGAATCCTGCGTCTATTTTACAAACCATTGGCTGAAAGTCTCTAGGCGAAAAGTAGTTGCAGTCGGTTGCGTGGTTTTTATATGGGGATTCATCATTTTCTGTCAAGGAACATATTTTCTCATTATAGAGCTGAATAAAGTCGTACTCTGCGTCTACCTGCACCTCGTCGAGTGTAATGTTACCCGCCATAATTCACCAACATACTACCATCCTTTCTCGCTGGACAAATATATAAAACATAACTACAATATATTGTTCCAAGATGAAGATAAAAGGAGGTTAAGTCCCAGATAAAGTTCAACTGTTGGACGGGTTGAGACGTTATTTCTTTTTCATTTCTAGTCACAGTCTGTTGCGGTAATAGTATGTAATTGGGAGTTTGTTTAGAAACGAAAATTTTCTGTACAAACAGGATAAAAACACTGTAGTTTATATACAAGTACGTCGGGTGCAACATCACCCTACCTAACATCACATCAAAGTGATATGGTATCTTGGATGAATGATTGAACAAATAAATTTACAATTAAAGGACTTTACAGTAAAACAATGGATTCAATGAGGATAGAGAATGAGTGAGTCAATTTGTAAAAGACGAGGTGGAGTAATATGAATGAATGAATGAATGAATAAATGAATAAATGAATAAATGAATGAATGAATGAATGAATGAGTGAATGAATGAATGAATGAATGAATGAATGAATGAATGAATGAATGAATGAATGAATGAATGAATGAATGAATGAACTATCATCATCGAGGGGGTCATAAGCCTTATTTCAGAGACAAAAAAAAAAAAAAAAAAAAAAAAAAAAAAATCCCGAAAAACAAACAAAAGTGTACAGACCTTGAAAATTGAATAGTTGTCAATGGCGCTGAGAGTTTTGACGTTACACTTGGCAGACAGCAGACGGTCAATGATCAACCGGGTGAGAATTTGGGATTAAAGTTATTTCACCGGTACTAAGTTGACGAACTAGCGTTGGCTGTATTTCAAGGTATAGTTTCACTAATTAAAAGTTCATTTGTTAATGAATAATATTGCATAATTACATCAAGGAATGTACACTTTGATAACTAACAATTAATAAACATAACAGCCCTTAAAACGACCAACAGACGACATTCATAAGAAGTATTATTGAGAGACCGATTTGTCTTCCAGCTCACGACCCCAATGATGCTAAATTGACGATTTAGCGCAAGAGGGCACTACAGGGTATAAATTATCTGATGAATTGTTTAAGTGCTCTTGATCAAAAATAAATAAGGTGGAGGTACTTTAATTTTTTACCCTAAACAGCAAGTCAGTCACACATCCACACGCTCGATCAGTCAAGCACCCACACATCCATCCATCCGATCGTCCACCCAGAAGGAAGGAAGGAAGGAACGAACGAACGACCGAATGAATGAGAGAACGAATGACTGAACGATTGAATGAATGACACTAGTAACACTATATATGAATGAATGAATGAATGAATGAATGAATGAATGAATGAATGAATGAATGAATGAATGAATGAATGAATGAATGAATGAATGAATGAATGAATGACACTAGTAACACTAATAACGAACGAATGAGTGAATGAATGAATGAATGAATGAATGACACTAGGAAATAGTAAACAAGTTCTATGCTACTTGTTCCATCCGTTATGTCGAGATACACCGTCCACGGCCCCATAGGAACAGGCTCACTTTGATGAGCACGCAGATTCGGTGGTTATTTGTGAAAAGCGTTGGTCGGTTTTGGAATGCAACTTGGCTATAGTCATTCTGTCATCAGCAGACTTGTCCGAAAACATCAACAAACCAACGATGTTAAGGACCGACCAAGGCCTGGACAACCCCAAAAGACCTCTCATCGGGCGGGCCTCGTTAGGCGTGAACCCTTTGCTTCAAGTGAGGTTTTGACTCCTCAACAGGCGTTTGTGCAACAGAACTGTCCGAAACTGTCCCAAAACACTGGGTATGAGGTCCAGAATGGTAATCAAGCGTCCAGCTCTCTTCGATCAGCATCAAAGACGATGTTTGGAGTGGTGTGTGGCACGACAACATTGGAATCTCAGGACGTGGAGGAGAGTGCATTGGTCAGACGAGAGTAGGTTCCTGCGTCACGTCACAGATGGTCGCACGAGAGTGTGGAGGTATAGAAATACTGCGTACGTGCCCAGGAACATCAAACCTACTGTTCCTTATGGTGGAGGATCAGTAATGATCTGGGGATGTCTCTATCATGATTGTAAACTTGATATGGTGACTGTACGAGGGAAACTCAATTACAACTCTACCTTGACCTGCAACGAGCCCCGACTTGAATCCCTTAGAACACATTTGGACTTTCTTGGATGTCGTGTGCAAGCAGGGGATCCGTCTGTGCAGAATTTGACTGATTTTGGAAGTTGCATTTGCTTCTGGGTCGTATCAGAAGGCTTACTGGTAGCATTAGGAGGAGGGTTCAGGCTGTCATCCTTCCACGTGGTGTATACACTCGCTAATGACGCCACTCACTGCCATTGTGTTCAGGAGATTACAAGTTACATTTTTTGTCAGTAATTACTGGCATTGTTTCACCATGGGCCGTTCCAACGCAATACTTGTCGAGAGAACATGTTTCCATCAAAAACAATAGTGAGATATGTGTAATTAGCGCCAACAAAATACTGCATATTTTCATCATTGTGTTGTATTTCATTTGTCAATAGACCATTCTTTCCGCAAACAATCACTTTTGGCCATCTGAAAGATAGCATGAAAGTAACGACAGTTTCTATTAATACCACTGCGAAAAAAACAGGGGGTGCTTAATTAAGTTCCAGGTGTTTATAATAAAATAAATGCTCAGTTTATCACTATTACACAGGAGAATTAAAAAATTCCATTAAATAAATACTTCTGTTGAATGGGTATCTTCCAATTAGTGAACTGGTTGAGGGCTAGATTATTTTTGCTTGTCTGAATTTGTTCATCAATAGTTGTTTTATTACAAATTATTGGGGAATGCCCTTTGGCACTCTCCAATAATTTGTAATAAAACAATTTTATATAAAAAAACAACATTATTTGCGTTTGACTGAAAAGGGAACAAGAGTGAGGAAAATGTTTGCTTTTACTCTGGTACCCTCATTTTTTGAAAGTCCTGATAGTGGATTCTAGCACTCCACCAGTTAACAGGGTTTCAATGTATCCATCGAAAAGTTAATGCTTTCACCAAGTTCACTTGAAAAAGCTATCTCTGCCACAGGGTGAGGTCAGCAGCCATTCCAAGGAACCGAGGTGGGCTGCTCCTCCAGTTTTTCCAGAAAAGGCCAAAGTGTGTATGGGGGGGGGGGGGGGGGTTGTGTGCAACACTATTCAAATGCAGCCAGTTACCTCAAGTTTTTTATTTTACTCGTGTTTATATGTTATTGTAATGATATTGGGAATTAGTAGGACGGAGTACAGTACGACCCCCGTGAACTAGTCATTTTCCACATGTGGGCAATATTTTCACGGACGCAATAGTATCAGATACCAAACACTAATTGCATAATCATCAAAAATTTAATTAATGAAGCACCGGGTATAACCCGGTGCTTCATTAATTAAACTGATGATGATTTTTATTACCTGGTAAACGGATGCGCGGACATCACTGATCTGTCCATGGCAACTGTACTATACTTCGAGTCTTCACTTCTAACATTTGACGTAAGATTCCCTCGTATTATTTGTCTCTTCTTCAGCCTTTAAAGTCAAGAAAAGTCTCAGATTTTTGGCTCCAAACTTAATAAGCATTATATCGGTCTGGGGTAGGGAAGGGCAAATTTATCAAAAATGTACACTTTTTCAGTTTAGAGGTGTGTTAGTCGTAAAACATAGAGTTAGGTATTGTATTCCTACCATGCTACTGCAGGAAATGGGTCATCACTGATATATATGATCACTATGATCGTGCCACCTCACCCCCTCCCACAGCCCCACAAGTTCGAAATGCTTTCTGCGCCCCTGGGCATTTTCTAACCTCTTCGACTTATTTTCATGTTCTTATTAACCCTTTACAAACTGAGCAATTAAAAAACGTTAGTTCCAATGAGGAGCCGCATGATAAGGTTTTGTTGATTTTTTTTTTTGGAAAAATTTGAAAAAATAATATTAACTGGTTGAGTGCTAGATTATTTTTGGAAGTTGGAATTTGTTCATATAGATTTGCATTATTAAAAATTATTGGAGAGTGCCTTAAGGCACTCTCCAATAATTTTTAATAATGCAACTCTATATGAACACAATTGTATTTCCTTATGACTGAATAGGAAATTTGTGTAAAGAATATGAAGACTTTAGTATGGTACCCTCATGTTTCTTGAAAGCCATGATAGTGGCTTCCAGCACTCAACCAGTTATTTATTTATTTATTTATTTATTTATTTATTTATTTATTTATTTATTTATTGGTGTTTAAGGTCACATACTTATGCACAATGGCTAATCGTGACCGTGACAGTTTTACGGGTGGAGGAAGCCGGAGTACCCGGAGAGAACCACCGAGCAACGACGAGCAGCTGCCAGCTCTCCAACATCGTAACTCTGAACTCTGCACCGCAGCACAGGCAGGGTTAGATTGGTTGAAGACATGCGCACCATCGACGTGCAGTACGCCTCAGTACACAGCGTCATCGTGCCCCCAAGTAGGCAATCGGAGTGAAGTGTCTTGCCCAAGGACACAACGCGGACTCAACCAGTTAAAAATAATAAATTTTCATATCGTGTGCGTTTGGTAAAGTGTTAAATATGTATAAACATAGCAAAATAAACAAAAATGCAATAAACACTTTTGGTGAAATAGGCCACTTGCATTCTTGATTCCATAAACACATCGAAAAGCAGTTTTTCAATTGTCAAAAGAAATGCGTTTTTGTACTTGAAACTTTGAAACTTGAAACTTTATTTAGCAGCATACTCGGATACAGTTTACATAAATTAAAATAAGGTACTGTTAAAACTATAAACGGTATTCAAAATGTCAATTGTTTTTGTGCTATTATATGCTTACAAACGTTTATAAATATTGACTCTAAATTGTCACTGCTCGACCTTGTCAATTTGATTACGTGGGAATCAGGAAGTGAACACTCGATGATTATCTCAAGAAACTTCCACGTCAGAACGGATTTAAAGGGAAATTGAGAAGAGTAAGATATGAGTCTCGTAGGCCTATTTTTAAAAAAATATATTTTGCCGACAGGGACATAAATCCTGCCATTCAGCACCCACCCCACCCTAAAATCTATATGTGGATAATGATCCAGTTTAACCCTCTACACACAGGTGTCAAAATATTAAAATTTCGATCTGCAAATTTTTCCCATCATGCAAATAAAATTTCAACCAATTCAGTCATCTTTGACAGAGCTCATTGACCTCTGTTCACCCATGAGTCAGCGGATTAAGAGTTAACCCTTTACCTAACTTAATGGTCAAAACCGGGCAGCGCAATTCTAAAAAAATTCGCCAATTAATTTTCATAATTTTTTCATTTTTTTTTGTCTCAAAAACATAGGTTATGACCCCTCGTTGGAACGAGCTCGTCCCAATGAAGGGATCATAACCTATGTTTCTGAGACAAAAAATGAAAAAACTAGTTATTCAAGAATTTTTTGGCAACTGCCGTCTGCTTTTCATGATAGGTAAAGAGTTAACCCTTTACCCAACGTAACGGCCAAAACCGGCCAGCGCTATTTTCAAAAATCGCCTATTAATTTTAATTATTTTTTCATTTTTTGTCTCAAAAACATAGGTTATGACCCCTCATTGGAACGAGCTCGTCGAGCTCGTTCCAATGAGGGGTCATAACCTATGTATTTGAGACAAAAAATGAAAAAAAATAGTTATTCAAGAATTTTTTTTGCAAGTGTCGTCTGCTTTTCATGTTAGGTAAAGGGTTAAGGCACTGATATATATTGGTGTGTGGTTTCCCATCTATGACAGTGTCCCCACCCCCAAGTTCGAAATATTTCTTACATCCCTGGAGACAATAAAACTGCTTGTCAGAACTTTTGTAGGAGAGCCATAATGCAATTAAATGCAATATTAAGATGACTCAAAATTCAAAAGGCTCACTGATGTATTTACTAATCCATATCACCAGCAATGGCAACGCTACGAGGAAGGGGAAACCTGGCAGATGTATTGTCTCCTGCGCTACAGAAAATAGGATTTACACCCACTCACACACTTCTATTCCTCCGCCTCCGCACACACTTCATAATGCCCTGCATTAACTTTTAACGTACTGCTTAACATAACTGCCAAAACAGGCCAGGGCTATCCGTAAACATCGCCTTCAGCTTTTATTATTTACTTCTTTCAGCTTTCAGTTTTTGCCACATAAATATAGCCTATGACCAATCCATTGATTGTAACGAGCTCATGGAGCATCTTTCAATTAGAGATCATAAGCTATATATACTGGGCATAAAATGAAAATTGTGTGGGTTTTTTGCAAGTGTCATCTGCAATTCGAGCTGGGTAAAAGGTTAAACTAGACCCTCTACCTCGTATCTGGTCAACAACCTTCCTCTATTTGCTGTCCCTTGCACAACCACCTGGCATCTGGGATTGCACTGATAAAAATAACCAGCATTACTTCTTAACTGCCGATTCATGGGATACGGCAGGTATTTGTGCTTCCATCGGGATACTTGCGCAGTCGTTTAAAAATTTATTAGAAGAATCCCCTCTCCCCCACTGCTCTAATATCAACAAAAATCTTATAATTTGGGGCTGTTTTGACCAAAATAACATGCATTATACCCTTTTACCAGATAAATACAGACATTGAGAAATGGTACGCCACGCATGTTATCTGGATTATGCGTAAGAACGTCATGTCAGAACGCATCTGATTGGACGTTACGCGTCTAAGATAGATAAGATAAGATAAGATTTATTAAGCAAATACAGCAAAACAAAGGCAGATTGCTTTGGATATACAAAATCAACAGAAACATAAAACAATACTAATTCCAAATGACAATCGTAAATATCAAGGCCTATAGTGGTTGTAATATAATATTATTAATGTCATCTCTTGGTGTCAGATTGACAAAACTTGTTCTCGTTGTTTTAAGAATTGCCGGATCATATTACAGATGATGCCGCACAGTTGTGGCACATTGTTTCTCATCAGGAATATGAATCTCTCGGATGTGTCCATCTCAACAAACTCTTGGTCTTCACGTTCAAATTTGTAAACTGCACGTTCTGTGAAAGATGAATATTCGCTGCACTCCGTAACGAAGTGCCATTCTGTTTCCACTGCACCTAAGCCATACACCGCGCATAAACGCTCACTTACGGGGATGGGTGGTTGCATATGCCCCCCCCCCCCCCCCCCCCCCCCTTCTATAATAAGTTTATGGTTACTTGCAGGCAAACGAGTAAATATGTTTCTCGCCTCGGGGGGATGTTGTATAGATCAAATAAGGTACCAGGTGATATTTGTTCTTAAACTCTCGATAAGTTCTCAGTTTATTTTTTCCAGTTTTCCTGTTGTCAACAAATATAGCATTATAAAAAACATCTAAATTAGTCTCTTCCAGATTTTTTCTTATTGTTATGTATTTCATAGATTGAAACGGAATTTTCTGTTCAGATTTATTTTCAGGATTATAATTGGCTATAAGCTGTTGATATTTAACCAACATTGAGTCCGGCATAGTGTAATTCTCGGATTCAATTCTAGCGTCTGATAGTAAGGAAGGGGTTTGGAGATCATATAATTTTAATACAAACTTGGCCAACTGGATTTTGGCATCTCTGTGCAGTGGGTACTGTCCAAGTTCAGCTCTCACTGCATGGTTCGATGGTTTATTGTTAACACCCAGGACTTACTTACAGAACTGAATATTAACCGTTTCACATGGTGATTTATCAATATTAGCATCGTTGATTTCCGTGTCCCATAATTCACTGCCGTATAAGAGGATGGGTTTTGCAGGATGTTGCTTAGTTTTAGGTAAACCGAAATAGGCGAAAGGCACTTTCTTTTAACCCTTTACCTAACATGAAAAGCAGACGACACTTGCAAAAAAAATTCTTGAATAACTAATTTTTTTCATTTTTTGTCTCAAAAACATAGGTTATGACCCCTCGTTGGAACGAGCTCGACGAGCTCGTTCCAACGAGGGGTCATAACCTATGTTTTTGAGACAAAAAATGAAAATATTTTGAAAATTAATTGGCGATATTTGGGAATAGCGCTGGCCGGTTTTGGCCGTTACGTTGGGTAAAGGGTTAAAGTTGTTGTTAGGATGAAGAGAGCTTTTAAACCTTTCAGTTTGAGATCTTGTTGCGCATTCTGTAGTTTACCGTTGGATGTAAACGAAAGTCCCAGATATGTGTACTGATGGGCGTACATAAGCTCATTGTTCCCAATAGCTCCTTACTCTTTCGCGATTGAAAACTCATAACTTTAGTTTTGTCAACATTTACGCCAAGTGTGTTTTTAGCGCAGTAGGCATTCGGGTATTCCAATGTTTACTTTCATGCATGAAGGCTGAAACGAGTGGAATCATCAGATTCTTATAAAAAGCTTATAATAAAAAGAAAATCTAGCGTTTTTGAGTGGATACCGAAAATGATCTCACTTGTGTTCGAGAGAAATGTTTTTTTTTTTTCATTTGTCTTGGTCACTCATGAGATAATTTCCGTATCCGTTCAAAAACACTAGATATCCTCTATTTATAAGAGGAGATACTGTAAGATTAGGTGATGGAGTACGGTGTTGTATAGCTGTAGGGTACGATACTGTACCCATAAAAGTATCATTCACTAATTGGTAGAACGCAACTGGGTATAGTATCGGAAAGTATCATACCAATTAGTGAACTGCTGAGATTCTGAATAATGATTGTTGTTTGGAGGGTCTATCTCTTGACACACACACACACACGCACGCACGCACGCACGCACTCTCTCTCTCTCTCTCTCTCTCTCTCTCCTCACCCTATCAAAGAAGAAAGTTATCAGACCGTCGAAGGTACTTATGTATTTATTTATTTATTAAGGTTTAACGACACTTTAACAGCCAATGTCATATCGCGTCGGTGACAGTTTTACGGGTGGAGGAAGCCGGAGAACCCTGAGAGAACCACCGAGCAACGACGAGCAGCTGCCAGATCCCCAACATCAGGGGATATGACCAGTACTTTCGTTGTCATCAAGGAACATTCATTGTTATTTCCCTTGCATAGTCGTTTAAGAATCCCCCAAACTAATTCTTGTACTGCATATAATTATTTAGGGCGCGTGCGTGTGTGTATTTTGTGGTAATAATTGCTGCAGATCATGCAGTACTGAATTCTCAGGTCGATTCAATTGACTTGGAACACAATGAAAATTGGAACCGTATATTTTCTGGGTCAACTAATATGCGGAATTCGTTATTTAACAGGGATTCGCCGTATTCAATGTTATCTATATTCGTGTCCTGTTACGCCACATCGAACTTCAAAGTACTTTGTAAAACCATTTTTGTTATGATGCATCCACCCTCAGTTATATTAGATGAGATGTCTGGGTGAATATTTCCCCCCAATTCGCGATATGTCTGAAGCCCACATTTAAGCATTCTGCTTTGTTTATTTTGTTTGTTTTGTTTTTTTAATGGAGTTCTTAATCCTTAAGCGTAGCCACCCAACCACCCTACCCTATTTCTCTAATAGGCTTGAAATTCTTTAAAAAGAATTTTCGAGAACCATCACTGACAATGCTTGGAGATGGGTGCCGGGACAGTTGCTCGCAATATCACCTCGGCACGGGAGATTTGTCACAAGTTCAGTTTAGTACCGGGAGATTCGTCCAAAAAGCTGATATTTGGAGTGGGCATGGGTGTTTGTGTTTTGGAGTGGTGCCCTTTCAAGTGTTTTTGAAGGAAGATATCAACCCCAATTGCCTGGAACCCTGTCCAATAAACTTGAAATTATTTTTAAGTAATTTCTTGTGAATCACCAGTCACAATGCTTTGGTATAAGGTATTCACCTTCTTTTAGTGAGAGGGATTCAACTTTGTTCACAGAATGTTTTTGTTTATGTTCTAATACAAAAAGATTGCACCATATATGCACAAAATAAGAGTGTTTCATGGGCATTTTCTCGCGCGCTTGTGCTTGCACAAAACGTTTTCTTGTATCAACTTACATAATGTAGATATTCGGTTAGAGAAGGCTGGTTTTCATCGAAAGGGGAATTTTTTAAACGAACCACGGGAAAGAGAAAATTAATTATATCACATTGCCTGATGAATAAGTACATGTTACAAATTTAAGCCCACACACTTATCTCATTTTCATACAAAAGACACATGAATACTTTCCATCCTGCTCTAAGCCCACGAACTGCAACCGTCTTGTCATTTTTCATTGTTAACGCTTCTGATGGTTTGCTTCTCGTAGACATAATAATGATAATACTTTTGACCTTCCACTGATTTGTCGAGGTCTCTAGCGAGAAGGCCTACATCGTCATCATGCCAGCGCCCACCCGGTTATTCTTCTCCACTCTCCCTCCTAATCTGTCAGAATTCAGTCAAAAACTGTTTCATAATTCACCCATTGGCGCTTTCTCGATCTCTTCGGCGATACTATTAACTCTTTCCCTCAAGTCATTCCCAATCCACTTATCATCGTTCACATTTTCAGCCCAGTTTTCCATTAGTTTCCCAACGAGTCTTGTTCTAATCGGGGCGGGGGTCATCAAACATTTCTCTACACAGGGCTGAAAAAATCCTTCCCGCCTCAAGACACCCCCCCCCCCAAAAGGGGAGGGGGTGATTTCTTTTTCATGTGGGGGACCCACCCCTTTCAACCTAGTTCAACCCCCTAAAATGAATCCTCAATACAAAACTGTTCGGTTTAAGTCATTTTACTGATCTGATTCTGCTTTGGCACGTTTTATAACAAAAGGGGAAAAAATAGAGCAGATTTTGAGCAAAACCAAAGATAAATAAGATAAATACTTCATGTCTGCAATAAGGTAATGGAACCTAATTGTGCCAAATTATATCTTATAGTGTTTTAGCATGGGTTATTGAGCTGACAAGATCAGTTACATTCACTAACTTGAGTAGACATGAAGGCTGTGGCTCCCTGACACAATGCTGTCATGTGTTTTTGGCCACTCATCCGATATACAACAATACCTAGCATTATTAATTAAGTCATCCTCAGAACACTTGGAGTGACCATTAAAATCGAACTTTGATTCAATGAGATCTTGGAGATGAGCTGAGGTGGGTTGATGGGGGAGAAAAGGCAATAGCCAATAGGGCATACATGTACACTGTATTCATGCCATCTTTCTACCCCGCCAGTACCAGCCAGCACAATGATTTTGAGGAGGAAATGATGAACTTAATCATATTCCCTTACTTCAACCCAAACCAAATATCAAATTCATCCTGAATCATGGGTCACCGGTACGGCACAACTCTGGACAGTCGGTTGTCTGCTTAACCCATTACCCAACGCGGATGATATCAAAATTTATTATTTTAAATATCATTTTTTTTTAATTTTCAAAAAATTTCAACAAAACCATATCATGTGACCCCTCAATGGAACGAGCTCATTGAGCTCGTTCCAATGAGGGGTCACAAGATATGGTTTTGTTGAAATATTTTGAAAAATTTAATTTTTTCAACTGCTCAATTTGCATATTACGCGGGCGGATGCGGCCGATTCGTTAGGTAAAGGGTTAAATGTGTATTGAAGCACTATGCAGTTACCGATGTTTGTGCCGCTATTCATTACACTCCTGTTCTATGAATTCCCCATCTACAGCAACACTAAACTGTGGTGAAAATGAAAATCTGTTCCGCACACATGTGCAGAACGTAAATCGTTGACGGACTATTTTTATAAAAAAAGCCAAATTTCACTGGAATTTACAAATTGTGCACCGCAATTACAATCTGAATCGTTAGCAATAACTAAAAATCGCCCCCTGAGTTCCAGTAAGCACACAGAACACATTGCAACTCAGGTGTCAAAATAGTAACCCGGGTTCCCCTAGCAAATTTGGATGGCGATAAAATGATCTTTGTGTGGATAGTTGTCAAATGAATCGCTGAGTGTCCTTCTGGTAATTGTTTTTTATAGACGTGAAGGCGTGTAATAAACACAGAACGACCCGCGTGTGTGAATGGGTAGATCGATATCGCACTCGTGCCATCGCGGAAGGATAAAACTGGCCGGAGGCACTCGTGCCATATCGATTAACCAATTCACACGCGTGTGTTGTTCTGTGTATATAGTGTAGACATATACAGTACGTGGACAGTGAATTGTAACTAAATCACCCGGGGAGTGGAGTTATCACCCAAAGTATCACTTTCAAACTCTGTACATGTGGACAAAAAAACACAAGAAATGTTTCCGAAAATGGACCTCCGGGTATAACCCGGAGGTCCATAGCTGGAACTTTGCTTGTGCTTGTAATGCTTTGCAATAAATTTGCAAGTATTGCTTCGGTGGAATCTCCACTCTGCGGGTGATCTAGTGATAATACACTCTCCACGTACTATATACAGTGGATATGAAGAATATTAGTCCTTGCATCTTTGGGATGTAACAGGATGTGAAATTAATTTCTAACAATTCAGTTTTAAATATTAACCCAAGGACTTGATTTGAACAAACTTGAATCTGAACCGTTCCCCCTCCTCTAGAGATGTTGTATACCAAATATCAAAAGATTCTGACTTGTGGATCTGAAGAAGATGATTTTTAAAGATTATTCTCCATATTGCACTAAGTTAAAATTCGGGCCCTCATAGGAAGCTCAAATATTAACTGAGGGACTTGAAACTTGAATTTGACCACCGTAATATACCAAATATTAAAAGATTTAACTAGTGGTTCCGGAGAAGAAGATTTTTAAAGCTCATTCCCCATCTTGCCCTATTTTAAGATTCGGGCTCCTGCATTGAGCCCAAATATGACCTTGGGGGCTTAATTTGAACACAATTGTATCTGACCTTCCACCCCCCCCCCCCCATCCCCTCCCCATAGATGCTGTATAACAAATATCAAAGATTCTGATCAGTGGTACCGGAGAAGAATTTTTTTAATTTTTGCAAATGTGCTCAGCATCTTTCGACCCCCCGCCCCATAGAACACCCTGACACAAACGAGCTTTGGGAAATATGGGCAGTTGGAAATATTTCTATTTCAGCTTCTGGGATTCAGATGGGAACACGAGAAAATGTTTTCTTGAATTACGTACTTATGACTAAATGATATCACATACTAAATTTGGTTCAAATCGGACCATGGTCCCAGAAAATAGAAATTCTGGGCAGGGCCAAAAATCTTGCCCCTCTCATTATAAAGGCAAATATTGCTCCACGAACTTCAAAAGGAAGCTTCATACCAAATATCAAGTTATTGTACCAATGTACCCACTGGTTCATGAGAGAAGATTTTTTTAATTTTAGAGCATTTCCCCCACCCCACCCCCACACCCCCCCCCCCCCCTATGAAGTGTGGTAATTTTATTTTAAAAAACTTGGACTGACATATGGTAAGGAAGATGCATGTCAAATTTGGTTTAATTTGGCCCAGTGTGAGAAGAACGGACGGACGGACGACGGACAGAAAGTAATCACTTAAGCTCCTCCTGACTTTCAGTCAGGTGAGCAACAAGGGGGCACTGGGTTGAGTTATTGTGTGCGATATGGTGGGACATGTACACTGAGTTGGGTCAATAGGTGAGTTTGTAGAAGAGACAATGGAGTGGGGTGGAGGAAAACATAACATGTCGCGTGGCACTTGACAGTAAAGAGAATCTTTCCACTTCGGCTCGTACCAGTTTTTGTGTGGACAACTAGTGCCCAAATGGCAAATGCTGGACAACATGTACCCCACAGGTGGACAACTCTTATCCATTTCTCTTTGAATGAGTTCGAGTTGTCAAAACGTGGGTGCGAGTTATCTAGACGAAAATGGGTAGGAATTGTCCAATTGGTGCCAGATTTGTCTCGTAAGTAACAAGACAATTTACGAAGGACATATTTATTTATTTATTGGTGTTTAATGTCACATATTTCTGCACAATGGCTAACCATGACCCTGACAGTTTTACGGGTGGAGGAAGCCGGAGTACCCGGAGAGAACCACCGAGCAACGGCGAGCAACTGTCAGCTCCCCAACATGCCAACTCCACACAATCAGGGTTAGCATTGGTTGAAGACAGGTGCACCATCAACGTGCAGTACGCCTTAGTACACAGCGTCACCGTGCCCCCACGTGGGCAATGGGGGTGAAGTGTCTTGCCCAAGGACACAACGCGGTTGCCGCAGGTGGAATTCGAACCGAGGACCTCTCGGCTTGCAGCCTGCACCTCAACCAACTGAGCCACCGCGCCCCCTTACGAAGGACAGTAAGGTATTCATGTATATTATTTCAAGACATCTTTTCAATTCTATTACAACAGTTTGCAGTTTGTCGGATAGTGCATATCAGTTGGTCGTACAATTAGAAGGTCTGTTTTTGTTATTAGTCGTACAGTCAGGGAGACGACAGTGGCCACATTTATGAGCCCTGTTTACGTTTCAAGTGTTACAGATTTTCCCAAGAGCCCAATGAAGGGGAAAGTGACTCTTTTAAGCATTTTGAGAGTCAACTGTATTTAAAACGTCGCTATTTAAAATGTATTTCTGTATCATTTATCACATTCTCGTTCGCAAAAATTACAAATATTGTCGTGAGTCAAGTCTCCGATTCTACTTTTAGAGACAAATCCACACAGAATCTGTCATCAGTTTGCTCTGGAAATAACAGTAAACTATTCTACTTACTGTGTGTAGGCTGGACTTCTTGGGTACATCTACTAAATGAACACAATCTCACAAAAATGACCGGTAACCCTCGTGTAATTTTTCAATTTCCAACGTTTCAGCTTGGTGAGTCTCGCAGGACAGCTCACAATTTCCGTTTCAACCGACTGACCGCTCATACCCTATGTTTTTGGTATTTTTCAAATATTACCGTTGGTTGTGCCACGGAAATAGGAAATATAAACGCGTAAAGTCGCAAAATCCTGGGTCGATTTCAACGGGATCTAGAACTAAGAAGCTTGAATCTATGTACTGGGCAGTCGGTTTCAGTAATGATTTATCTTGTAAAATAATCACGAACAAACAGCAGATACAGTGAGTTTGACTTTTGTTGGAAAGTTTAAGTAAAAAATTCCACAGTTTCTGAAAATACGAAGTCGTCGAATTGAACGAAACGAACACGTGTGTTGTGTATACAAGCCTCCGAGTGGAAACGTCACTGTTTGGGATATACATGCATTGAATGACGTCCTCATTTGAGAGATTTTGTCGGTTGGTTCAATGTTTGTACGGTATTTTACGTCCCCCGCTTCACATTTTAATATCCAAAAAATTTTTAAAAAATGCATCTCTATATAGCATTAGTCCAGCGATGTGAACGTAGAAGCCAACCCACTAACAAATTACCGACGTACAGTATTTTGCGTATTTTTAACTGTAAGTTTTACAGTGTTTAATTTATCCGAATTTTAAAATTTTAAAATTAAAACACAGACTATTGTTTTTGCACGGTTCTTCTTCTTCGTCGTCGTCTTCTTCTTCTTCTTCTTCTTCTTCTTCTTCTTCTCCTGTCTTCTACTTTTCATCACTTTTTGTCCGCAAGATAACTCGAAAACGAATTGCCCTATCACGTTGATTTTTGGCATGCTGATAGACAGCCACAAGTTCTCGGCCACCTATGTTTTTCAGATTCCTGGGGTATCAGGGGTGTCTGTAGGGGTGTTTTGAAAGTGGGTCACACCCATATCTCAGGCGCGGTATGACCTACAGACCTGGGACCAACACCAAATGAGTCGACATTCGATGGAGGTTCAGAATATGGGTCAAGGTCACGGAGGTCATCTAGGGGTCATTGAGTGCATTTTTCAGAATTGCTGGAAATCACATTTTTTTACCCCCTAAAGTATTCCTGACGCACACACATGCATTTTGACGTAAAAAAGTGGGCGTGGCCAAATTTTTTTGAAAGTGGGTCACGCCCATATCTCAAGCGTGGTATGACCTACGGACTTGGGACTAACACCAAATCAGTCGACACTCGATGGAGGTTCAAAACATGGGTCAAGGTCACGAAGGTCATCTAGGGGCCATTGAGTGCATTTTTCAGAATTGCTGGAAATCTCATTTTTTGACCACCTAAAGTATTCTTGACGTAACACATGCATTTTTACGTAAAAAAGTGGGCGTGGTCAGAATTTTTGAAAGTGGGTCACGCCCATATCTCAGGCGTGGTATGACGTATGGACCTGGGACCAACACCAAATGAGTCGGCATTCGATGGAGGTTCAAAATACGGGTCAAGGTCACAGAGGTCACTTAGGGGTCATTAAGTGCATTTTTCAGAATTGCTGGAAATCACATTTTTTAACCCCCTAAAGTATTCCTGAGTACACACATGCATTTTGACGTAACAAAAGTGGGCGTGGCCAAATTTTTTGAAAGTGGGTCACGCCCATATCACAAGTGTGGTATGACCTACGGACCTGGGGCTAACACCAAATGAGTCAACACTCGATGGAGGTTCAAAATATGGGTCAAGGTCACTGAGGTCAACTAGGGGTCATTGAGTGGATTTTTCAGAATTTCTGGAAATCACATTTTTTACCCCTAAACTATTTCTGATGTACACACAGGCATTTTGACGTAAAAAAGTGGGCGTGGCCAAAGTTTTTGAAAGTGGGTCATGCCCATATCTCAAGCGTGGTATGACCTACAGACCTGGACCAACACCAAATGAGTTGACATTCGATTGAGGTTCAGAATATGGGTCAAGGTCACGGAGGTCATCTAGGGGTCATTGAGTGCATTTTTCAGAATTGCTGGAAATCACATTTTTTGACCCCCTAAAGTATTCCTGACGCACACACATGCATTTTGACGTAAAAAAAAGTGGGCGTGGCCAAATTTTTGGAAAGTGGGTCACGCCCATATCTCAAGCGTGGTATGACCTATGGACCTGGGACTAACACCAAATGAGTCGACACTCGATGGAGGTTCAAAACATGGGTCAAGGTCGCGAAGGTCATCTAGGGGCCATTGAGTGCATTTTTCAGAATTGCTGGAAATCACATTTTTTGACCCCCTAAAGTATTCTTGATGTACACACATGCATTTTTACGTAAAAAAAGTGGGCGTGATCAGAATTTTTGAAAGTGGGTCACGCCCATATCTCAGGCGTGGTATGACGTATGGACCTGGGACCAACACCAAATGATCATTCGATGGAGGTTCAAAATACGGGTCAAGGTCACAGAGGTCACTTAGGGGTCATTAAGTGCATTTTTCAGAATAGCTGGAAATCACATTTTTTGACCCCCTGAAGTATTCCTGACGTACACACATGCATTTTGACGTAACAAACGTGGGCGTGGCCAATTTTTTTGAAAGTGGGTCACGCCCATATCACAAGTGTGGTATGACCTACGGACCTGGGGCTAACACCAAATGAGTCAACACTCGATGGAGGTTCAAAATATGGGTCAAGGTCACTGAGGTCAACTAGGGATCATTGAGTGGATTTTTCAGAATTGCTGGAAATCACATTTTTTACCCCTAAACTATTTCTGATGTACACACATGCATTTTGACGTAAGAAAGTGGGCGTGGCCAAAGTTTTTGAAAGTGGGTCATGCCCATATCTCAGGCGTGGTATGACGTATGGACCTGTGACCAACACCAAATGAGTCGACACTTGATGGAGATTCAAAATATGGGTCAAGGTCACAGAGGTCACCTAGGGGGGTCATTGAGTGTATTTTTCAGAATTGCTGGAAATCACATTTTTTTTACCCTAAAGTATTCCTGACATACACACATCCATTTTCACGTAAAAAAAGTGGGCGTGGCCAAAATTTTTGAAAGTGGGTCATTCCCATATCTCAGGCATGGTATGACCTACAGACCTGGGACCAACACCAAATGAGTTGACATTCGATGGAGGTTCAAAATATGGTTCAAGGTCACGAAGGTCAACTAGGGGTCATTGAGTGCATTTTTCAGAATTGCTGGAAATCACATTTTTTGACCCCCTAAACTATTTCTGACGTACACAGATGCATTTTGATGTAAAAAAGTGGGCGTGGCCAAAATTTTTGAAAGTGGGTCATGCCCATATCTCAGGCGTGGTATGACGTATGGACCTGGGACCAACACCAAATGAGTTGACACTTGATGGAGATTCAAAATATGAGTCAAGGTCACAGAGGTCACCTAGGGGTCATTAAGTGCATTTTTCAGAATTGCTGGAAATCACATTTTTTTACCCTTAAAATATTCCTGACGTACACACATGCATTTTTACGTAAAAAAAAGTGGGCGTGGCCAAAATTTTGAAAGTGGGTCACTCCCATATCTCAGGCATGGTATGACCTACAGACCTGGGACCAACACCAAATGAGTCAATACTTGATGGAGGTTCAAAATATGGCTCAAGGTCACGGAGGTCAACTATGGGTCATTGAGTGCATTTTTCAGAATTGCCGGAAATCACATTTTTTGATCCCCTAAAGTATTCCTGAGATTCATACATGCATGTTTACGTTATATAAGTGGGCGTGGCCAAAAAATTTGAAAGTGGGTCATGCTCATATCTCAAGCATGAATGATGAATGGACCTGGGACTAACACCAAATGAGTCGACACCTGATGAGATTCAAAATATGGGTCAGGGTCAAGGAGGTCACCTAGGGGTCATTAAGTGCATTTTTCATAATTGTTGGAAATCACAGTTTTTGACTCCCTAAAGTATTCCTGACGTACACACATGCACTTTGACATAAAAAAGTGGGCGTGGCCAAAATTGTTGAAAGTGGGTCACGCCCATATCTCAAGCATGGTATGACCTACGGTCCTGGGACCAACACCACATGAGTCGACACTCAATGGAGGTTCAAAATATGGGTCAAGGTCACGGAGGTCACCTAGGGGTCATTGAGTGCATTTTTCATAATTGCTGGAAATCACATTTTTTGCCCCCAAACATTCCTGAGATTCATACATGCATTTTTACGTTATAAAAGTGGGCATGGCCAACAAATTTGAAAGTGGGTCACGCTCGTATCTCAAGCATGGTATGATGAATGGACCTGGGACTAACACCAAATGAGTCGACACTTGATGGAGATTCAAAATATGGGTCAGGGTCAAGGAGGTCACCTGGGGGTCATTAAGTGCATTTTTCATAATTGCTGGAAATCACATTTTTTGACCCCCCCCCCCCCCCCCCCCAAAAAAAAAGCATTCCTGGGGTCCATACATGCATTTTTATGTTAAAAAGTGGGCATAGCCAACATTTTTGAAAGTGGGTCATGCTCATATCTCAATCGTGGTATGATGAATGGACCTGGAACTAACACCAAATGAGTTGACACTTGATGGAAATTCAAAATACGGGTCAAGGTCAAGGAGGTCACCTAGGGGTCCGCCTGAAAGAGGTCACCAAAGTCATCAAGTGCGTATTATTCAGAAATACTGGGAAATGAATTTTATTACACCTTAATGCATTTCTAAAGTTTATGATCGTATTTCATCACTCAAATTAGTGGGCAGAGCCAAAAATGTCCATTTCTGATTCGAGTATCGAACCCTTTGAATGCTGGTCACATATATGCCTTTTCTGGTTTCTTATAAATAATTGTTCTGATTCCAGTATGAATATCTGTAAATACTGTTAACGAAAACCCATTTCTGATTTGTTTAAAAATATTTTACTCTTGAAAATAAGCCTGCATAAATTCTCTTTCTGTATAGTTTATTCCTGATACTTTAACCCTTTTCACACAGACTTGAATTTACTGGGTGCAGTAAATTCTGTTTCTCTAGTTAGTACATCGCTTTTGTTCAGATTCACTCGTCTCAAGCGTCTGGAATATTTCACTTGGTCTTAAAAGAGAACCAACTGTACGGTTCGCTTTTCTGAGCAACCGAAATGTTTCAGGCGAGTGAATAAAAAAATAATACCATAAATATTCATTTTGTTTAACACTTACGCGGCCGAAAGCGACTATTGTCACCTATTTTAGGATGATTATCTGTACGTTCTGGTATGATTCAAACATATCATCTGATTAATTGTTGGAAAGGGCTCAGAAACCCAGAAATTTTATTAAACTTCCTCGCATGCATGCAGACGTATTTGGCTAAAGTGGGCGTGGCAGTAAAAGGCTTAAATCAGAAGAAATGTTTCTCAGTCAAGACTTGATTTGACCGAATTTTTTCTAACATTATCAGTAAGAATGAAGACTCACCACAACTGTAGTTTTGAGATTACTCCGCGTTGTTGCAAAAACTGTGTTAATATCTCGATCGTTCCCAGGTGAATTAAATACGTATTGATCGGAATATCTATAACTAGAGCTCAAATCAATAGTTATTACATGCCTGTTTTATGAAATCTTCGTCTACACAAACACTAGACCATGCAAAAAATGAAAATCCGTTCCGCACACATGTGTGGAATGGAAATCGTTAACGGACTATTTTTAAATAGAGGCGAAATTCCACTGGAATTTTCGACAAATCGTGCGTGCCCCCCACGTGGGCAATGGGGGTGAATTGTCTTGCCCAAGGACACAACGCGATTGCCGCAGGTGGGATTCGAACCGAACCCGGTCGATGATAAATGACAGTGTTAAGATGATAATAAGAAAGAGATGGAGATTCCACCGGTGCAGACACCCATATTTTGATGAAAACCATAAGCAGCCGAGTCTTGCAAAGGTCATCCAGGTTTGATGTTGATATTATAATATCAGTGTGCTTATGTCTAAAAGTAACCAACTGGGCCGTAATGGACCATCCTCCCCAAAAATGCGTATTTGAATCAACTGGACTGTGCCGTATGTGGGCCACAGTAATCGGGACTCTATCTTCAAGTACTGTTCGGTATGGTCTGCACCTCTACAGCCGAATCAATGAGTCAATGCTACTTCCTCAAAGAATCCTGGAGCTTTCTTTTCAGTCCAGCACTAGGTGAAATGAATTCGGGGGAAAATACTTTTTTGCTGAAAAAATATGTTGCCACCTCCCCAGTTTATTTAGGCTGGTTACGAACCTGCCAGCAAGTAAAATGTTTTCCGACAGTGATTTCAGAAAAAAAATACACTCATGCAGCATAATATTATGGGTGTTGTTTTTAAGCTAAAATTTTACGTATGTTGCGATGTGGAAGAGACGGGAGCGCGTCGGCTAAGTGGTTACGCCATTGGACTTCAAGATGAAATGCCCATGGTCCAATCCCCACCAGGTGTAATTGCGTTGTGTCCTTGGGCAAGGCACTTTAACCCGATCGCCCACGTGGTGGCATGGAAGCTCTGTGTACTAAGAGGCCTACTACACGTCGATAGTGTACTTGTCTTCAAGCAATGTTAACCCTGCTTGTGTGGAGTTAGTGCGTTTGGGAGTCTGACAGTTGTTCGCCGCTGCTCGGTAGTTTTCGACAGTTTTCCTCCACCCGTAAAACTTTTCGACACGACGTGACCCTGGCGGTCGAAAGTGTTTTTAAACCCTTATAAATAAATAAATAAATAAATAAATAAATAAATAAATAAATAAATAAATAAATAAATAAATAAATAAATAAATAAATAAATAAAATCAGAAGCGCACAAAGAGGTCAGATTATGGACATGGAACAGAACTTGTCTTTCAGTTACAACTTTTTGGGGGTTGGAATCAGATTGTTGTTTCGCCGCAATATTTGAAATAATTGTCTAATGGCGTTAACGGACTGCTCTACATGTTTGTTCAATGAGGACGTTATAGCGAGATCTTCATAATACTTAAAGGTGCGTCAGGTTATATAATCGTCTCATTTTACAAACGTTAGGCTTAATGGTCCCCTTGTAAGCACGTTATATTAACCCTTTCCTAACATGAAAAAAAGACGACACTTCGACAAAAAAAATTGAATAACTATTTTTTTCATTTTTTTTTTGTCTCAAAAACATAGGTTATGACCCCTCGTTGGAACGAGCTCGACGAGCTCGTTCCAACAAGGCGTCATAACCTATGTTTTTGAGACACAAATGAAAATATATTGAAAATTAATTGGCGATTTTTGAGAATACGCTAGTCGGTTTTGACCGTTACGTTGGGTAAAGGGTTAAAGAATTCAGAATATTATGACGCCTACAATATATAAACTTTTATTTATTGGTTCTTCCGCGAGATACTGTCGCTGCCAGACGGGGATGTTGAAGGTTCGACTCCCGGTAGGGGATCACAAAAAGGGGCCATAACCTATGTTTTTGAGACAAAAATGAAAATATATTGAAAATTAATTGGCGATTTTTGAGAATACGCTAGACGGTTTTTACCGTTACGTTGGGTAAAGGATTAAAGAATTCAGAATATTATGACGCCTACAATATATAAACTTCTATTTATTGGATCTTCCGCGAGATACTGTCGCTGCCAGACGGGGATGTTGACGGTTCGACTCCCGGTAGGGGATCACAAATCAAAATTCCAAATTCCTCTAAAACATAATTGTGTCCTTCGAAAAACTCGCTCAGGCCCATTCCAGTCTTCGTTTGAGGCCAACCACAGCACTTTCGACGCACCGTAGACAGCGCGTTCCACATTTTATGCTGCTGCCGAAAGACAGGTGAACCAAGAACTCTTGAGAACTTCATCTAAAAAGCTAGATTCCAGCCATAGTTTCTGACGGTGTGCAATGGTCTAGTGGTTTAGGTGTTGGACTCCTGATTTCCAGGCGGGGTAGTCAAGGGTTCAACACCCGACAGGGGATCAGAAACCAACATTTTACATTTCTCTAAAACATGATTGTGTCCTCAGAAAAACACACAGACTTGTGCATGTCTTCGTCCGAGGCCAACCACAACACTTTTGTCGTACTGTAGTCAGCGCATTCCACACTTTCAGGCTGCTGCTGAAAGGAAGGTGAACAAAGCAATCATGAGAAGTTCATCTAAAAAGCTAAATTCCAGGCATCTTGACGGTGTGGAATGGTCCAGTGGTAGGGGATCAGAAACCAACATTTTAAATTCCTCTAAAACATGATTGTGTCCTTAGAAATACACACACATGCCCTTGCCAGTCTTCGTCTGAGGCCAACCACAAAACTTTCGCTGCACTGGAGTCAGCGCGTTCCACACTTTCATGCTGCTGCCGAAAGGAAGGTAGACCAATTGATCACATGAGAACTTCATCTAAAAAGCTGGATTCCAGCCATCGTTTTTGACGGTGTGCAATGGACTAGTGGTTTTTGGATTCCTGATTGCCAAGCGGGGTTGCCGAGAGTTCGAAACGAACATGCTAAATTCCTCTAAAACATAACTGTCATTCGAAAAACACACACACACACAGATCCCTGGTCAGTTGTAAGCGTGTAGCCAGGTCAAGCTCTCGAATTCTGGTTAACCATTTACCTGACGAATTGGTAGTATCCGCCCGCTTAATATACTAACTGGGCAATTGAATAAATATTAATTTTTAAACAGTATCAACAAAAACATATCATGTGACCTTTCATTGGAACGAGTTCGTTCCAAGGAGGGGTAATATAATTTTGTTTTGTTGACATTTTTTAAAAGATTTAACAAAAATATTATTCAAAACAAAGTTTTGGTATCGTCTGCGTTGGGTAAAGGGTTAAGTATGCACAATGTACATCCACATTGAGGAAAATAAAAAAAACATATTCTACGAGATCCGCCACAACATATAGCCTACATGCATATATAGTACTTGTAAATTTACGCTTAGACGGCTTGACTCAAGCTGAGTTAGTGGTCAACATAAATATTTAGATGACTTTCGAGAATTCGAGAACTGAGGAAGTTCGTACTTACCACATAAGAGGATAATGAAAAGCTGGCCGTTTGTTTCCCGATTAACACTCATGCTGTGTCCGTTCAGTCGAGATTACAAAAGGTAGTGAATTTAGTTCAACTCTTTTAGTATCGAGAGGTCGTGAGTCCGAGCACAACCTGCGTCATCAATACATCAGAGATACTTTTACCCACATTTGGATGACCAAAACTACTGGATGAAGTGAAGCAGGGACGTCATTCGTTATCAAGTAAGGAACTAGAAATAAGTAACGTTTGCCACGTCCGATTTAACCGATTTGGGGTTGTAAACCTGATTTCTCCAGACTGTAATGACTGATTTGTCCAGACTGAAATGACTCAAGTCGAGACTGATATATTTATTTATTTATTGGTGTTTAAGGTCACATATTTCTGCACAATGGCTAACCATGACCGTGACAGTTTTACGGATGGAGGAAGCCGGAGTACCCGGAGAGAACCACCAAGCAACGGCGAGCAACTGTCAGCTCCCCAACATACCAACTCCACACAAGCAGAGTTAGCATTGGTTGAAGACAGGTGCACCATCGACGTGCAGTACGCCTTAGTACACAACGCCACAGTGCCCCCACGTGGGCAATGGGGTGAAGTGTCTTGCCCAAGGACACAAAGCGGTTGCTGCAGATTGGATTCGAACCGAGGACCTCTCCGTTTGCAGCCTGCACCTCTACCAACTGAGCCACCGTTTCCCCCAGTCGAGACTGATAAAATATTTCAACTCTATCAATGCATGCGTTCGGCGAAAGCAACTCTGTCAATGCATGCGTTCGTGAAGTTGCAATAATTGTCAGTCGGGATTTTAGTTAAAAAACTCAAGACTTCTTGGAAATTTATTTTTGGATAATTAAGGCCTAAAACAATTGATATCTGTTTCCCAGGCCCTCTTGTATGATGGTCCTTTTGGCTGCCACATGCTCTATTTTTATAACCAATGCAAACTTTAAAAAAAATAAAAATTAAATGGTTTATGTTTGATATTTTACCCAAGATATTAAAATTGATAAATTTGTCTCTTAAGTGCAACAATGCTTTGCAATGCTCCAGCATTGCAAAGCCTTCTTGCACGCAGGGGACTATATACACCACCGCCCATGCTATTTTGTAGATTATGAGGCCTAAAACATAAAACAAACCAACAATGTGAACTTTTGATAGCAAAAAAATAATTACAAAAATAAAAAATAAAATAAAAAAAACGCACAACCACGTGTAATTTTATAAGAAATGGCCCGAGAAACAGAAGATCTACTTTGTGAGACCTAAAATATACATGCAGCAACTGTGACTTATCCTCTTATTTAATTAACAGGTTCCGTGGCAAATGTTCAAATTGGCCATGCTGCCTCCGGCCCCAACAGTCCGAATCGAGCACTACAGACCTTCAGTTTGTACGGCTGACTGTCTGACTGAATGTGTGACATTAGTCCAGGTATCAAATCCAGTCTGGTGAGAAAGTATGTAATTATTAGCAAGAGCGAATTAATTCGATATCTAAGGCTCCAATCCAGATGGCAATGTCCCAACTGGAAAATTATTGAGGGGTTGGTATTACACCGCCTAAATCCCCCTTACAACTACCTGAAGTAAAGTCTTAGCGCAGTGCATGACACCATCATGTCATTCACTTGGTCATCTAAATGTGGACTGAAGCGCCCCTGACAAACTACCCGCCTTTGGGGAGACATTTTCCCACTGCTTGTTCTAGTACGTGCACTGCGACATGGAGTATTAAGGCTGTATGTAAAAAAATATCATTAAAATACTGCCCTAGTACTCTCTAATATCAGTTGGGTTAAAAAAATTAACCCAAATCTACTAGGTTCATATTCACTCAACTTTTTAACCCAATTGATTTTAGAGTGTACGAGAAACAAGCTGCCGGCACTTCTGAATTGAATTTTATTGCAACGACTGTTTCTGCTTCACGTTCAATCAAACTAAAAACAACTAGTATACAGAGCATCCTTTTTCAGAAAGAACGCATAAAACTCAGCCAATTCTGGCTTTTGAAAACCGGCATCGTATATGTCGAAAACTACCTTATTTTCGAAGTATCAGTTGTAATGTTTGACCAATTAAGATATGCATCCAAACGGATCAAAATCGAAGATATCAGCAGGTCTACTCTTCATGGCAACTGCACATCAGTATCATGTCGGGAGGATTTTCTGCCCACATTTAGTTGTGGCTCTCGGGGGTGACGTTACACCGCGGTGCATTGTGGATGTAATGTGGGTTTTCCATGGTAGTGGACCTGAACGGCCATGTTGTGGCATCTTTGCCATCGTGATACGTGGGTGTTAGTGCGCATCGCCTGTTGCTGGGGTGATGTGTTTACGTCGTTTATTTTGTTTAGCAGAGCCGCAGTCATGGTGTTGCTTAGCGACACGTGGTTGCTATGAGATCGAGCGACCTCTGACAATGTGGGGCTGTTCTGAGAGTATGTTCGATTTTATGCGAGAATATGTAATTACCGGAAACGATCCGATAACTACCCAAATGGATCCTACAAGCCTGCCACATCTGGTGATAAAAGTATCACGTAGTGCTTTGGGACAGAACATTTTAGTGGTTGGTTTCAGTATTATTCCTATGGTTAGCTAGACAGGGAGTCTAGGTACTGGTGTGAGGGTCTAGGTACAGAAATTATAGTGAATGGCCAAAGACTATATACAATTACAGTCCGATTAACTAGGCTGGGTTGGTAAATGGCATTTATCCCCCATGCGTTGCACATTTTGATTGTGTTCAGTTGTGTGCTGAATTGTTTGAAGACTTCCGTCATAGTGTATACAAATTTCTTTCATGATGAAACTTCGCCACGTTTTGTATGACAGCTGTGTAATTTCTAAATCTCACCATGCAGTATTTGTAAGAGTAATTATTGTAGTTAAAATGTTCTGAGAAGCACTAAATGTACATCATATAATTATGGTAACCGTTGTTCCAACATACATAACCGTATTCAAACGGTGAATGATATTTCCGAGAAATTTTGATCACATGTATAATGTATTTTATGTGCAATGTGGGGGTTTTCGCGATAATTTCCGGGAAGTAATTGGGAACCTTTCGAAATGGCGATCCAACTTTCCCCCATATTTCACAAATCGACTTACCGTGGGCGTCAGCATGTATATATCCGGAACGGCGCGGGATGGGGGTAGAAAATTTAGTATGAAACTTTGACCACTAATAAAACATCACTTGAACACCCAGTTTATTCTTCTACAATGTATTTCAGTAATAGTTACCAATCATCGGGGTGGAGGTATTTCGTGAATTTGAACAACCTGTCCCGTGCGATGAGTGACGCCGAGTCGCGTAGCGGCGATGTGTTACAGCACTGGACAGGCTGTTTAAAGTCATGAAATACCGACAGCGAGGTTGGTAAGTAACATGTCTTTTGTTCAATCAATAAAACGCACGGATCCGAGTATACTCAGTACTCGAGGGGTATTTAAGTGGGTATTTCAAGTTGGTTACTAACCCCAAAAAGACAAAGGCGCTATGGTGTAAATATGTTTGCATACCCCGAAAAGACAATAAAGCCATGGTGTAAGGGTAGAACTATTTGAGTGGCATTTCCTTTTGGAAACAAGAGAAATGTTGAGGAATACAAATAGGTTTATCATGTAAATGAAAATTAAGGCTGCGAAAATGAACTAAGAAAACTACAGCCTATTTCTGAATTTCTTTCGAATGAGTCGATGAAATTCTCTGATGCAATACAATGTTGGAAAGAGTACATGGAGCCTATTCGAACTGTAATTACGTCATAGCATTTCTCGTCAAAAAAGTTTTATCGTAATTTTAGTATACATTATTCACATTTTGCTTAGCGTCACACCGACTCATTGACATACATCTACACAAAAAGTGAATGTGTATATTTTATGCTTGTTGATTTATTGGGGTTTAATGACACTTTCAACAGTATGGGCCATGGGTAGGATAATTATTTTCAGGCGGAGGAAGCCGAAGTACCTAGAGACAACCACTGAACAATGGTTTGTAAATGTCGTACTGTCCAATTTACTATCCCGGTACAAGCAAGGTAAGCAATGGTTGAAGGCAAGAGGTATTACCGTAGGCAAACAGCATGTCAACGGTAGTTGTACCGGATGTCGACGCTACACTTGCCTTTAACTAATACTGGCCCGCCTTGTACAGGAATAATAAAGTGGAGAAATCGCCGTTGCTCGTTGGTTCCCTCTGGGAACTTAAACTCGAGCTTTCTCCACCCGAAATATTGTCCAATACGATATGGCCAGGATATTGAAATTGTCCTTAAACACTAATGAACAGCTAAACAAATATTACAAATCTACACGTTTAACCTTTTATGTACAAATATGTTAACCTTTATCTAACATGAAAAGCAGACGACACTTGCAAACAAAATTATTGTATAACTATTTTTTTCATTTTTTGCGTTAAAAACATAGCTTATGACCCCTTGTTGGAACGATCTCAACGGGCTCGTTCCAACGAGAGGTCATAAGCTATGTTTTGACGCAAAAAAATGAAAAGATAATGAAATATAAATGGCAATTTTGTGAACAGCGCTGGCCGGTTTTTGCCGTTACGTTAGGTAAAGGGTTAATCAGTAGGAATAATCCTTAGCAAAATGGCAAACACCTTTATCCACGTGGGAGGGGTGACATGGGGTTGTTCAGCCTCGCCATTAAAAATATTGATGGACGAGCCAACAAGGCGGGTCGGAATCCGGGCACGGGCCAAACTCGGCTGGCTGAGCTGAGTTGGGACCGCACTATGATTTTCTTCCGTGCCACGTAAACTCGAAATGTAGGTTCGTTCTTCGTTAGGTGTGATTCCTAAACACTTCAGGAAACAATAATTATAGTAACAACGATTCTTTTATTTACATTTAAAATAAACTCATTTTCCATATTAACACATTCAATAATTTGATCAACATGGTAGAAGATTTATCAAAGGGTTTAAATAGTTTTTCATCAATTTCAGTTTATCTATAGCCCTGTACGGGCGCTACAGTACACTTTCAAAATGTCACTGTCGCGGGCTCGCAACAGGAGCTTAAAACGTCGAATCTTAACCGTTTGCGTCTGTGCGCGTCTGTGCGCGTCTGCAGCTCTGACTGCCGGGGATCCCGACTAGTAATGTTAATTACCTTGTGCCAACATAGTTCCGATTTGGATTGGGTTCATCCACTCTGTCGGCTAGTTTAGCAAGTCTACGTCAGATACCTTATACATGTGTCCTTTGATACAACTCTCCTTGAATGTTCCTGTCCATTTGAAATTCACACAGTTCATGGCAGAACTCACAACTTCAAAATGCGCTTTCGAGCTTGCGCGAATTGTCACTTGTCGACTTTGAGTCGATATTCACAACACTCTGATGCTAAAACAGGCTACTACGCGATCAACCTCTGCGTTTTCTAGGGTTAATACCATAATACAATAGCCTACACTTTGAGGCAGTTGCGAGTCGATCCTAGCTAATGACATCTAAACTGAGCCTTTACTTGGGTTCTTAATCTGTTCTATAAATTCGGGCTTGTAGCTCTCTAACGTCCACCTAATCTGACAAAAGTGGCGTACAAAGGAGCTTCGTGGATTGTACAGCAATTCCACTCGCACGAGACCCCATTATATGGCTCCTCATAAACGGCCGAACCCAAGGCTCTCTTCTAAACGGCCGGAACCCAGGTGTCTCTGAACTAGCTAGTTCTCCACACTTTTATATCTATACCTGGTGGTGGGATGGTCTGATAACAATATTTCAAGATGCCTGAACATGGCACGCGACATTTCTGGAGATAAAATCACAGTGTGCCAATGCATATGCTATCAAGCGTATCCCGAGAAATAATATACTTGATAGCCGTGACAATTGAAATCAACCAAAAAGTGCTAGTCATTGCGAAATTAATTAACTGAAGATAGCATGTGGACATTTTATTCTGACTTGTAATATGCCAGAGAAGTATCCCACTGTGAATCGCCTAAAGCTAATTATCTAATTAAAACGAGTGTGCTCACAACACAGATAGAAGAAATATATACATATACCTGAACTTGAAAGTAGGGGAGGGGGCCTATTCCCTTTTAGACTGGTTTTGCCCTGACACAAAATGTGAGTACAGCATAGATAATGGTCGTGTAACATCCAACAATGGTGAATCAGTGCAATTCAAGTGAAAGTCTTCACTGTAAAAATTATTATTCATATTACGATAGAAGTACAATAGAGGTACAGGCAAGTACCTACCGTTATTTCAAACGTACATTTTACTTTACAGTAATAACTGTTAATGCTTGAAGTTTCATCATATAAAACTAACAAGCATATGCCACAAGACTGAGAATTATGGAAAAGGGGACATAACTCACACAAAAATTAATGAAATTCACTGAATATCGAATTCATTTGAGATATTCTCATTTCATCAAAATCCGATATTATTTGTTCGAGTTATCGCGTTCACAAGATCATTAACCCTTTACCCAACGTAACCGCCAAAACCGGCCAGCGCTATTCTCAAAAATCGCCAATTAATTTTTATTATTTTTTCATTTTTTGTCTCAAAAACATAGGTTATGACCCCTCATTGGAACGAGCTCGTCGAGCTCGTCTTTCGAGATATTCTCACTGTGAGTGCCCACACCAAGATTCTTCAACATAATATTTGTTCGAGTTATCGCGTTCACAAAAAGCGGACGGACGGAACCCATTTCTAAATCCTCCGCAAAACTTAGTTTTGGCGGGGATAATAAAGGAGTGTGCATGGACAGTGTCGCAAAATTCCCTATTTTGGAACTGCGTTGTTCACGTTGAAATATGGCTTGTTTTTGAAAATTTAAAAAAAAATTCAAGGTTTCTTTAACCTGTAGCAATACGACTGCAGATTAAAGATATCAAATTGTCTACTCTCGGAGTCGGACTGGACGAAACTTTGATTTTTCGAATCGAAAGAACGCTACTTCCTTGCATCTGAGCGATCAGTGGCTGTCCACACAGAGGACATTTTCGATGCCATATTTGTATCATCCCTGACGCTCTTTTGACAAAAGCGGTTGCACCAATGGGGCGCCCGGACTCATCATGGCTACCACAGTTCGGCCCATTTGGGGAAAAATTTCGATTTTTCGAACCAAAAGAATTTCCCAGTGAACCATACGGCCAGTCCGCCTTTGTCTACTCTGTATAACAAATCAGCAGCCTTTTCATGTAATAAAGAGAATCAAATACTAGTTTGTCGCTTCACTCCAGTAGTTTTACCCTTTACCCAACGTAACGACCAAAACCGGCCAGCGCTATTCACAAAACGTGCCATTCAATTTACATTATTGTTTCTTTATTTGCATCAAAAGTATATGTTATGACCCCCTCATTGGAACGATCTCGTTGACCCCAAAACTGCAAAAACATAGTTATTCAATAATTTTGTTTGCAAGTGTCGTCTGCTCTTCATGTAAGGTTAATACGGTATTTTCAGCCGGCAGCTTGTTGTCAGTACTTTTTTCCGAATGTTTAATACGACGCTGCGAATCACACATTTTTTGTTCCAATCGAATCTCAAACTGAATCGGGTCTGTTATTTGAAATCGAATCGAACCTTGAATCGAATCAGGGATATGCTACACGCTAAAAACTAAAGTGTTAAAAACTACACTTGAAGTGCTGTATTTAACACTTACTAAGTGCTGAACTAGCACTTTGTTCAAGTGTAGATATCCCAGAACTTGACAGGTGTTACAATAATACCACTTGACATGTCTGATGTCGCGACAATTAAAAGGAAACAACACAGATGACGCGGATCAGGCTCGAACTCTCGAGCCTGATCCGCGTCATCTGCGTTGTGTCCTTTTAATTATGTACCCACCAAGCGCAAATCAAATTATGGAGGATTCTGGAAGAACCACCAATGCTAGACACATGGGAAGTGCCATCCATTCAAGTTTCAGATGTCTGACGATTGTAATGTGTAAGTGCTTAAAGCATTGCACTTTGAGTGTTAAAATCAAACCCTAAGAGTTAGAATGGGTTTAACACCTTGAAAGTGTCAGTTTTAACACTTTAGTTTTTAGTGTGTATGTAGATGATCGTTTGGGAGGGGGAGTATGAACTCTCATGGCTCAAGTTCCGATTCATAAAATACTCCAGCTACATCATGAAGGCAAGCGTAACAGTGAATCGGGCCGCCGATTTCGAATCGAACCGAATAGCAACTTAAGATTCAAAATCGAATCGAATCTCGAAGCTTCGTAGCGCACTAATTTTTAATGGTGCTTTATAAGGACCGACTTTATTGTAGAATGGGTTACTCGAAATGAAAATGAAAAACTTTATCATATCTCCTTTCTTTTCCATCACGATATCTCAACTTAAATCTAAAAATATAAAACTGAAATTACACCGCGTAGATTCCTCGAGATTTTAACAAATTATTTTGATATATCATGTCACGAGCGAAACTGCATTGTCTAAATTTCCCACAACTTCCCGATGAACGCTGTTTGCCTGTGAACAGTTTTGATTTTAATCTCGAACATAATTCCATATCTTTTCATATATCTTTTCTTGCAAAACAGAGTGGGCGGAATAACATTACTGCGAAACTTGTACATCATCTTTGCATCTTATTTACAACATCTGTGAAAAAGGTCATCTGTTGGTGTGTTTTCTGAAGCGCGGTGGCTCGGTGGTTACGGCATTGGACTTCAAACCGAAAGGTCCATGGTTCAATCCCTGCCAAAGGCAAACGCGTTGTGTCCTTGGGCAAGGCACCTAATCCCAATTTCCAACGTTGTGTAATATGACATTCTGGACGTCGATGATGCAGTTAGTACGTTGGGGAGTCTGACAGTTGCTCGCCATTGCTCGGTAGTTCTCCTCTTGTACTCCGACTTTCTCCACCCTTAAAACTGCCCGTCACGAGGTGACCCTGGCTGTCGAAAGTTTCGTTAAATCCCAATAAACAAATAAATAAATTGTATATTTTGTTTTCTTTTGTTTTGTTTCATCTTCTTCTTCGAATTGGTAAAAGTATTGCAGAAAGTCTGATTTCTGAATGCTTAGCGTTTCTGTTTTGTTTTGTTATTTTTGTTGACAAGTTAGCATCTACACACGGTTAATCCCTTACCCCATGAATCTATCACCTCCTAGCACAACACGAAAACGTCGTCATGCGATTTTCTTGTTTCATTAGTATTTTAACTCCTTGCATGTTGCTGGTGGACAACCCTGTCCAGGACAGGATATCTCTTGCCTTAAAAGTAAACTTTAACCCTTTATCTAACCCGAAAAGCAGACGACACTTGCAAAAATAATTCTTGAATAACTAATTTTTTGTCTCAAAAACATAGGTTATGACCCCTCGTTGGAACGAGCTCGACGAGCTCGTAACAACGATGGGTCATAACCTATGTTTTTGAACAAAAAATGAAAAAAATAATGGAAATTTATTGGCGATTTTTGAGAATAGCGCTGGTCGGATTTGGCCGTTGCGTTAGGTAAAGGGTTAAGGATATTTCACCAAATTTTCCCTTGTAACTTGTACATATTTTTTCACCAATGACTTCTCAAGTCAAATTAACTTGAATTTTTCATCAAATCTAGTCACGGCTGCTTCAAGTTGCCATGACTAGATTTGATGAAAGATATTTTTAAATTACTCAGCAGGTTAAGAATTAAAAACATATAATTTGATTTTCTTTAATTATATCCGATTTGCATGCTTGTGATTGGTCGAGGTGAGTTTTTCACAACTGGATGAATAATTTTCCCATCGTATGAATCTCTTTGCTTTGTCCCGCTCATTTGTCAAATTAAAAAAAAAATTATGGACGTGTCGATCGATTCAGTTAAACTACAACTGCTTGCAATTTGTTGCATGTGTAGTGTCAGTTAGTATTTAAGTGGGGGTTTTCTCTTACGGACGTGACAACCGTTACTTATTCTCGGTTCCTTATTCGGCATTCATTATCAACCGATTGTATCGGGTGATAATGAATGTCGAATAAGGAACTAGGAACAAGTAACGGTTGTCGCATCCCCTTTTCTCTTTAGTATTCGAAATCGCGTGTATTAGCCTATATTGAAAATAATATAAAACTGTCGTCTGCACAAAAGTTAATATGATTGCAATAATATAAATGACGGAAACTTTGGCCTCTCAGAGGTATATTATAATTATTATAATACGAGAAAATACACTGAATTAAATTATAACAATTGAAATGAATTATCTGTAGTGTTATGGGAGAATGACTGTGGGACGGACCTATATATTAACCTGAAATCAAGTGAAATATTACAGGAGCCCTGGCTTTGACGGTCTGGATAACAGTGAGTGGAGAGAGACGTAATATCTGAGCAACTGTTTGTAGTAAAGTGTTGTCTACCTCGTTAGGTCGTATGTCTTGAATGAGTATGTGATGTTCAATATTAACTCTTTTTTGAGAGACTTGTGAGAGTTATAAATACAAAAAAACATCGCTTCTACCCTCCTGATTGCAGCGTGTCCGTTCTAATGTATGTTGACAAAAGTTATATTCAGGGAAATATCGAATTATTGCATGTTTTTAGGAATAGATGTTAAAACCCCAGTCTGTTGCATGTGTTAGTCTTTTGAGATCTGAGTCCCTGATTGGAGATTGTCGTTCATTGATCGACCCGCGCATCATTTGCTAAAAATATCGATCGGTTAAGTGGATATATATAAGATATTGGCGAACTTTTAGTCGAAAGGGTTTTAGTTAGAAATATTGTTGTATTTTGAGTTTTCCAAGATGAATATGCCCCGATCCCATATCAAGCATTTCCTTCTGGCACTGCCGGACCAGTCTCAATTGTTTTCATCGCCCATGCAGTAGAAGGAAAGCACCGAAGACGCACAACTCTTGCCCATATTGTATCAAAATTACCCTCACTGCGTAGTAAAGGCCGATGCATGGGGGACCCGCGCAGCAGTTTTAGCTGTGTGCGTGGGATACCTTATTAACAGCGATATCACAAGGATATCCACTAGCGAAGTCAGTGGATATCCATGTATCATCACGGATAATACCGTGTTACCGGTGCTTGTGAAAGAAAAATTGAGTTACCATAAAAATAGAGGCGCGCGCCCCCTCTGGACCTGCCTATCGAATTTAGTAACATTCCTCTGATCTTCTGTATTTTTCCGTTAATGAAATAATGTCACTCTTTTACAGATCCTAGCATTTTGGATGTACCATATAGTCTAGATACAGAGAATTCCATATTAGACACTTGTTCAGACATTATCTTAGACCATGATTATACGGAGCTCTCTAATCTGTCTGTGTTTTGGCCGCCATTATTGTCTACAAAACCTTCTCCGGTGACGTCATCCCTCTCGCCGTTCATCTCGTCGGTGTCTGTAGGATCAGAAAGTGGATCGTCTGGATCATGGACGTCAGAAGACTGTTATTCATCAACCTGTGAAAACTTATTTGAAGAAGACGATAATGTTCTGAATTCGCCTGTGTTTATGGATGGGGACAGTTCGCCGAAACCTTTATTTGGTAAGTAATCACGATCGAGGTCGGTGTGGGGAAGAGAAGCTGGGTAGTAACCCTGGGGATTCGAGGCAGTTCTGGCCCTGTTCATTACATCAACTGTGTCGTCTGTGTGCATATCATGATATGTAATACAGTCATTGTCCTTTCCATTAATATTTTTTTATTAGGGTTTAACGACACATTAACAGCCAGGGTCATATCATGTCGGTGACAGTTTTACGGGTGGAGGAAGCCGGAGTACCCGGATAAAACCACCGAGCAACGACGAGCAGCTGCCAGCTCTCCAACATCGTAACTCTGAACTCTGCACCGCGGCACAGGCAGGGTTAGATTGGTTGAAGACATGCGCACCATCGACGTGCAGTACGCCTTAGTAAACAGCGTCATCGTGCCCCCATGTAGGCAATCGGGGTTAAGTGCCTTGCCCAAGGACACAACTCGGGAGCACGAATCAGTCGCTGAAATGGTCACCCATCCAACTACTAACCGCGCTCGACGTTGCTTAACTTCGGTGATCTGACGAGAAACGGTTACCGCGACGCCACCACGCCCCCTTTCCATTAATATAAAAGTGTAGGTGAGATTTGATATAATCTTTTTAATGGCAAGAATGCAAACTTGTAAATTACTGCAAAAAACACATTCGCTTAACGAAAACCCAAAGTGGACATTTACTTAGTGTTGGTAGGTGATGGTAGATATTCTTAACCCTTTACCCAATGTAACGGTCAAACCCGGCCAGCGCTATTCTCAAAAATCGCCAATTAATTTATATTATTTTTTCATTTTTTGTCTCAAAAACATAGGTTATGACCCCTCGTTGGAACGAGCTCGTCGAGCTCGTTCCAATGAGAGGTCATGACCTATGTTTTTGAGACAAAAAAATGACAAAAATTAGTTATTCAAGAATTCTTTTAGCAAGTGTCGTCTGCTTTTCATGTTAGGTAAAGGGCTAATGTTTCCTTTTGTAACTTTTAAAACACCAAAACAACAGACAGCTCCGAGAGTTGTCTGTTGTTTTCGTTTCTTAAAAGTACCAAAAGGAAACTCGGCTTTATTTTCTACTGATGACATAGGTGTTTTCTCAACATTTACTTGCTTCTTGACTGGACCTTCCTCGCTCGTCTAGTACGGCTGCACGGTATATCGATAAACCGATACATACCGGTATTCAAACCAGTATCAAGTGAATACCGATGTAATTACAAAAATACGCGTTATCGTCATTATTTATTTACCCACAATTTAATTTTCAAGATGTCTTGATAACTGTAGTCCCGTATGAATATTTTATTATGCCAGTAATTGTTATTGACCAATCAGCTTCAATATCTAGTGGCCGTATATGAAACTGTGTAGCATCGAGCTGACCGGAAAATAGAACTTATATACGGTCAGTTCCGACATTTTGTTTTTGACATTCAACTCTCGCTTCGATGTTTTTCTTAATTTCGCGTGTTCGACGAACAACAAATAATTTCGCGTGTGTGTCCGTTGAGCAACGTACAACTATAATACGTTCTCTTCCATTCTTTGAGAAATTTTAATAAACAAATGTAAATAAATACAATAAATAAACCACTAAAACGACATGTATAGAAGCCAACTGGCACTGTCTGAGGCGAATGATGAATGAACGTTGAAACTGTTCCCACTTACCTTCTTGAAAGAATTGTTAATCCATTTGCTCCAGTTGTTTTATTTTTCCAGTACTTAACACTGAATTAAAGTTGTGAATTATTGTTACTATAAATTCCTGTTTATTGAGAAGAAAACTCCGTTGTTTCAGCGCCTGCTACTAGCGTGACCTTCACATGACATAAAACCGGGAAATTCCCTGATAGTGATAACAGAACATTTGCGCTAGGAATCTGGGTGCACTTATGGTTGTGTCTCTTTCAAAGGACTGGCATAATAAATACGTTATGGGGCTTTCAGTGGGCGGATATGGTGTGATATAAGGCTCAGCAAGATGAATATTAGACTCGGCCTTCAACCTCGCCTAATATTGATCTCACTTCGCATTGTATCACACCTTATTATGTCAGCTAATGAAATTCGCCAATCACAGCCCCCGAATAGTGGGACGGTACTGAGCCGTATTGGGCCACCTGCAGCCCGAGGTGACCTAATACGAAACTCGTATTAGGTCAGTACCGCCATTTTGTTTCGACGTGGAAATTCCTCACCTCGCGGTGCTTTTATATCCATATTGAAGAAATTGCAGTACAATCAAACGTCCCTCCGTGTCTATATGTCTCATTTTCTCTCGTTTTATAATCAATTTATTGTGAAATTTATTTTCTAAATGTAAATTTAATTATATGAAGTGAGAAATACTACTGCATTCGATCTACCGATAACGGATCAATCAAACGTCCCTCCGTGTCTATATGTCTCATTTTCTCTCGTTTTTAAAAATAGCGACTGCACTATAATGAAATTGTAAGAAATGAATCACAGCTATGAAGGAAAAGATGCGAGATACATTTATTTTGTTCGAATTCTATAAAATCGGACGTTTCCGACATTTTCTGCACACTCAAGACAAAGTGACAGTACGAAGAAATGCTTCTATCGCTGTTGTCTGTGTTGTCAAGGAAATTATTCACAAACAGGGAGACAACTGTGCACGTTTGTTATAACTTACATAGCGTTTTGCACCAGTTTTGAAAATGTGCCGGCGTTCAAATTTGATTGTTATTTTGTTTTCGCTGGCATAATAAATTCGTTACAGGACGTTTAGGTGGCGGATACGGTGTCATATGAGGCTCGGCAAAAACAATATTGGACTCGGCGTACCGCCTCGTCCAATATTGTTTTCACCTCGCCTCATATGATACCGTATCCGCCACCTGAACGTCCTGTAACTTATAATATCCGCCCACTGAAAGCCCCATAACTTATAATCCTTTTACCCAACGAATCGACCACATCCGCCCTCGTAATATACAAATTCAGCAGTTGAATTTTTTTTGTAACTCCCCAAAACCATATAATGTGACCCCTCATTTGAACGAGTTCGTTCCAATGAGGGGTCACATGATATTGTTTTGTTGAAATTTTTGGAAAAAATCGATAAACTAATATTTAAAATAATAAATTTTAATATCGTCTGCGTTGGGTAAATGGTTATTCGAACTGCATCATCAAGGCATGCTAATTCGTTCCACTGTGATGGCTCAAGTCCCGATTGTGGTACGAATGTTCAGATATCAGAACAGTCTTTCGATATACCGGTATACCGCGGAATTTTTTTGAATACCGAGATCGGTATTCAGTTTCAAATACCGTGCAGCCCTATCGGCTAGTAATTCCAAAGGAGATACCCGCGTTGTGTCATTCGATAAGACACTTAATACTGATTACGCACATGGTGGGACGGTGGCGCTATGTACGTCGATGGTGCTCTTAACTTCAACCTCCCATCGCGTTTTGGAAACAATGCACTTTTCCCACAATGTTGAACAATCTTCGATCAACAGGGGTTCACTTGTAGGTGCAAAGGCGTTCAGATCCCAAACTCGACTCAGCCTTGTAATTAATATATCGACGGGACCACTTCAGTTAGTTCAGCGCCCCTGAATGCAAACCAATTGACCCAAAGTTGGAGGTAAACTCGTCCGGATGTTACATAGAGGACATGAGATAGGTTCAACTTAACCAGCTCCAACCTCTGCGCCCCCATACCGCAAAACGTTTGGATGCTTGATTTACCACGAGGAGAGACATTTTGTAGAAATGTGTTACAAAAGGTCCAAATTTTAGCTAAAACCGTTCGATGGACTGAATCACAGCATGGGACGACCTGCTGTCCAGGTAATTTCCCAGTCTCGCGGTGCACCAGTTCGCCTCTGTGCAGGTGTTTCAGAAAATTCGAAAACAAACCTTTCCCTATTCTTTGCGAGTACTCTGTCTTGTGGGACTTCCCCCTTTTCTATGGTGTTTGTGCAACGCGTTTCATACAGTCAGGTGTCTTATTATGTAATTTTTCTTATTTTGAAAGATTTAATTTACCGAGCACTCCTTATCGTAAATGTTGTCTTCTTCGCCCTTTACCACACACAACGGCCACATACATGCACCGACGGAGACAGCGGAACCAGGGGGCGATGGGGACACGCGCCTCGCCACTTTTTCCACACACATGTTGCGTGGTTACACAATGAGTGAAAATGGGAGCATGCAAACGTGCCAATATACAGGCATTCCTGTAATATATTATTTGCAAATCCAAACAACATCGGCCAAGGAATCCCACCTGCGGTCGCTTCGGTCTGTTTCTTCTGCATCGATCATCTTCCAACCCGAAGGCTAGCCTTCGGGGTGGAAGATGAATGAAGTAGAAGAAATGGACAGGACAGTGACCACACCGCGGCATGCTCATCTAAACGAGAGACTATAATGTGTCACGCTACATTTACCGATATACGATTGTAAATGTTTCTCCCACTGAGCCAATCCATGGTAACCTTGAAAATTTGTGACCCTCCACTTTCATCGAACTTCCACCGTCTATGTCCATCGATATTCACAAACAAGCCACTAAACTTTTTATTTGTTCTATTTTTGTTCAAAAACATAGCTTATAACTCATCATTGGAACAAACTCGGAGAGTTCGTTCGAATGAGGCGCCATAAGCTATGTTTTGAGGCAAAAAAAGAAAATTATTTAGTTATTTAAAACATTTTTGCAATTTGCAAAATTGTTTTAAATAACTAAATAATTGCAAGTGTAACCCGTGTCAGCCAAGGGGTTGACTTGTCACTGCAGAATGCAATAAACAGGTGATAACTTGGTCCACCATCTATATTTACAAAGCCACTACGGATTCAAATAGAGAATATTTTATTTTATGTTCGAAGCCAACAAACGCGCGACGAGCGCTACCGTTCCTCTCCGCATCGTCACACAAATGTTGTTCTAACATGTCTTGGTGCTGACTCTGGCCCGGAACCTCAGAGCAAAGATAAAGTGAAAAGCGTTCGAGAACCTTTGTTCATACAAATGCAGTTTTCCAACGACATCTTCAGTGCGGCTGTTTATAAAAAATCATTTTTTTGTCTCAAGAACATATCTCACGCACTCATGTCAGCGGCCACGCCATTATTCTATGAATCGGCGACTCATCCTTTTGGGACAATCAACCAAAAAAGCGAAATATTCCAGGACGGAATCAACGTAGTTTCGGAAACGGAATCTCCTTGAACTCTTTTTCTGTCATCACGTCTCCGGTTCAGGTAGTTCAATAATATTAGAATGAAATATTCACCAAATTAACTGAAATTTGTATGTTTATAACATTTGGCGAGTTTGCGCCTCTGAAGATTCATTTTTCACGTTCCAGTCGGAGGCTCCCGACAATTTCGTAACGTGAAAATTACGAACTAGTGGGATGGTAGAGCTGGATCGTTGAAATAGAAGTCGAAGACGAGTTCTTGGGGAATTAGCGTTTTTTTACAGCGACAGTACTGGAACTCCAGATACAGCAGTAACAAAGGTTCACGAACAATCGGGAGCCTCCGACTGGAACGTGAAGAATGAACCTTCTGATGCCTCTCCCTAACAGAATAGTTACCAAATAATGTGGAATGGTTTGGCGCGCCGAAGGCGCGCAGGGACGATGTGGGGCAAGCCCCTTTCGACCCTCAGTAACTGTATGATATTGTTGTTTAGATGTCAAGGCATGGTAAAGGAGGAAAAGGAAGGAGGAGGCTTAACAGCGTTTATTCTTCTTTCGGTGTTTTTTCCTTGGAGGTGGTTGTGATGGTGATGATGGTTTGATCTTTTGGGCCGCTGCAGTGAGATGTTCTTTAGGTATGGTTTTCCTGCACTCCTCCATCCATTCTCTGGTGCTTTTTATGAATGCCGATATCGGCACTTCGTTTTCTGAATCTCCCTTGTCAGAGCTTTCCGGAAGTGAAGGAAGAGGGGAGTGAGAGTGAAGAGGGGAGTGAGGTGTGGGAGGTGGCGAAAAAGCAACTTCCAGTTCCTCCTCAATCTCCACAGGACGTTCTGCATCCAATTGAGCCGGCTGAGAAGCCGATAGTTGGTTGGGTGTGCCTGTGGGACTGGGAGGGGAACTGGCGGCTACCCCTGGAACCTCCATCACCTCACTCCTCTCCTTCTTCTTTTCCAGGAAAGCCTCCAAGCGCCGGGAATCCCTGCGCTTGGTTGATGGACTCTGTTTCCTTTTCTTCTTTTCAGGGCCTCCTGACCTCCTTGGGTGAGGAACAGTGTGAGAGGGGATCCTCTCATCAAAGGTACTACCTCTCCCCGAGGAGGGTGGTGTAGTGATGTTTTCTTGTACTTTAAATTCCAGTTTCAGATGGACGCTCTTGCCTATTTCCAGGATAGTCCAGGAGATAGGACAAGAGACGCCCAGAGCTGAGATGGCTTTCTTGAGACGAGCTGGTAATTCCAAGTTTCCCATGACTTCAATCAGGGTGTTCACACTCTGAGGTCAGAAGTGTGAATGCATGATGTGATGCAAGGGGTGAACGAAATGAATGAATGGAAGGTTTTAGCGCTCCGAAATAATACAAGAACTGCGTTTATATACATATAAATTACACAATAGTTGAACAAAAGCCGCGATGATCGCTACCCCGACAAAATACTATGAACAATTAGCTTAAACAATGGCTGATTAAGGGACGCTTGGCGAAAAGCTACCGTGAGTTGTTCAGACTTGTCATAAATAAGGTTCTTTTGAAATTAACTTAACTCTTTGTAATGTGACATTTGATAGAATTAGAACATAATGAAGTACAGAAATGGAGGAAATAGTCTTTGAATATAATAATAACACTTTGACCGGCCGCTGATTTGTCGCGGTTCTCGTATGAGAAGACCTTGGTTACCCCTGTTCTACCAACTGCCTCCCTATTCCCACGCTTCTTCTCTCCTCCCAACACTCGGAGACGAACTGCTTGATGACACCCCTTGCCCCATTCTTCCCAATCTCTCCGATTAGCATATTAACCCTCTCCTTTGAGTCGCCCCCTAACCATGTCCTTTATTCTCCCATCCCACTTTCCATTATACTCCCCGTGAATCTTGTTCTTTTAGACTGGTATTTTAGGCACAAAGAAACTCTTTCAAATATAAGAACTTGTTTATGCCATATATTAATGACACATATCAAATTTGGATCCAAAACCAGCGTATTTCAAAACGTTTTACTTGAAAAATTGGGGAGGTAATTTGTGAGTAAAAATTAGATAAAGTATAAATAATGAAAAAGGTATGTGTAACACGGCTAAGAATTAGAGATGAACAAGGGGCAAACTGTCTTAAAATAAAACTTTGGTCGTTCAACAACGATTGGAAAGAAAATAGAGATAGTTTATTTATTTATTGTTGTTTAAGGTCACATACTTCTGCACAATGGCTAATCATGACCACAACATGGAGATAAAGTCAAGGTCAGTCAATCGTTTATACCCCATGTTGCCTATTAGAGGACTCGCACCCCAAGCATTAGTGACTGGGTCCTATTTTACCAGTGAAACAGAGCTTGTTTACCACAGTAAACAAGCACTGCTACACTTCCCGGGGTTCCCACGGGGGCAGAGATAATTACCATGTTACAGATCATTAGAGGTCATGATTTCTATATATAACATATAACATATAACATATAACATAACGTATAGCCTTATACGGGTGTGAAGTCTGGGGATCAGAAATAACGTACGGTAAGCGTTACAACATAGCCTGTGAAAAATTACACACTTCCTTTTGTAAAAAAGTTTTGGGGGTTGGGAAATTTTCCTCCAACCATGCGGTCCGCGCAGAACTTGGTCGATATCCGCTATATATCGAGGCGGTAAGTAGGATGGCTTCTTTCACAATCAAAATATCTGAGAATCAAAATGACCTGATGTGGAATGTGGTAGCTGAACAAAGAAATCGTAAAGGCAAACCGGAATCCCCTTTCAGATTACTGGAAAGATACGGTCTCGCTGTCCCTCAACATCCAATTATCACTAACACTAATGTTATAGGTAAGCTCAAGTACAATTTGCGCTTGCAGCATGTAAACACGTCCAAGAAGTCAATGTTTGAGAACTGCAAAAAGAATGGAGATAATAAACTGAGAACTTACAGGCTGTTTAAAAATGACTATTCAATGGAAACGTACGGCGGAAGACCGGGAAATTTTCACTAAGCTTCGTATCAGCAATCATAAGTTAGCTATTGAAAAAGGGCGACATTATCAACCGCCGAAGCCTGTTATCGACAGGATATGTACTCACTGTGAAGCAAACCCCGGGAAAATAGAAAACGAATACCATTTTCTTATGGAATGTACACATTATTCAGAGCTTCGATCAGAACTATTTGTTCTGATGAACAGTGAGATTGACGGTTTTATTGATCTGAGTATATTTGAGAAATTCAAATTAATATTTGAAAATAGAACCCCCAGTTTATGCCATAAAATCTGCGGCGTGATCCGGGATTTTTTCGCCAGACGATTATGATATGTTTAGTGATGTGTATTGGAAATTCTAGTTCACGTCTCCACGATCTTTTTCGTATCAAATTAATAAAAATACAGTACTTTGATCATGGAAAATTGGTGGATGAAATTGTGATATTTTGAGTACTACTTTTGTTCATGTTACTTGTTGTAGATTATCGCGTACTGTCCTACAGGATGTTTTATGCTAATAAATGTTATGTTATGAGGCATTTTTATTCAAATGAATGGTTTATCGTATTTGTAATGGATAGATGTTATTCTTCAAAACTGTTTTAACCCTTTGAACTCTAGTGGTATCTTCCATGCCAGTTAAATGACAGTAATTAGAAGAGTCCATATTCATTATTTGGGGTAGACCAATCAATATTTTCAACGTTCAGCCACGGGGCTGCACGTTAAAAATATTGATCGGTCTACCCCACATATTTACTGGACAGCCATCCTATTTAATGACGTTATGACGTATCATGTGGCTGGCCGGAAAAAAGAGCCGCTAGGGTTCAAAGGGTTTTAATGGGACAAAAGGTCGCGATTTAAAAAAAAAACCATAAGCTGACCGTTTAATAATACCACGATCTCCGTTATGCAAGGGTGCCCTCATTTTTTATATAATTCGAGTGAAAGCGTCCGATTAAATTAAATAAATTAACATGAAGGAGAGAATTTGTCTGATATGTGAGCAAGACTGGCCGCAGTTTTATAATCCAAACTGGTTAACTGATTATGCACGGAAAATTCTGCACAGTACAAACTACAGCATCACTTTCCATATTCTGCGTTATTTTGCTTTTGTAAATACGACAATAGTTCACTGCTCGGATACGAGTACGATTTTTATCATCGAGTGGGACGGTTAAAGCGGATCGTAGGACAGACACTGTTAGCCGTGGGGCAAGATAATGGTAGTAGAAGTTAGAAGCGATAGTAATTCCAAACGCTTCAGAGGTTCCGCGGGCCTCATAGTCTCGTTGGGAAAAAAACAATCTCACTCGTCCCTTTTCATGGAGAAAAATTTGTATGGAGTGGTAGTGGACTTGGCCAATGTTAGATATTATTTTGGTTAATCATAATCGAGTGATCGGTTTGGTTAACTTAATCTACTGACATAGAGCTCGGAGCAGTTTCAGAGATAGCCTGGAATAACCATACGAAGACAAAGGGCAAGAGAAAGGTAGAATGATAACGTCACGCTTAGCCACAAGATATGGCATGAGATAGGTGGAATGATATCTAAAGTTGGCAGAAATCAGTGTCAGACCTGGGATTCTGTGTTTGAGTGAGGGCGCCAAATTTTAATCGTGGGTGATGATGCGAAGCATCACTCGACGATCGTAGGGTCGAGTAAGGGCCGAACACCAGAGGGGTATCCTACTCTTGTCAGTGGAGTCTCGTGGGAAAATGTTTGAACACGGAGGCCCAGTATGGCCCTGCGGTGCTGCTTCGCACATGATCGCATTTTTCTCCAACCCAAATATTCCAGCATTCAAATTTTGAAGAAAACAAGCTAATTTATATCGGTTCGCATGAGACCCGCGTAGGAGCTAGGCCAATAGCTGTAATCATACCGAACGGTATTATCGGCGATAACACACAGACATCCACTACCAAAGATAGTGGATGTCCATGTGCTATCCCCCATAATATTGTGTCCCTTGGTATCGGCGCTTGTAAACAAAACTGAATTACAAAAACAGGAGGGCGCGCGCCGGGTGCATCTACTTTAAACCCGTCCATGAAAATGGTTGAAAAACAAGATTTTGAACAACAGCAGCCAAATTAGGGCAGAATGAACAGAGAGAGGAAATTAAAGAAAAATCTTAGCAAAAAAGAGAACTAACCATACCCCTAGAAAACGTAACCGCTCTTGTGAAGGCCAGTTAGCGTTATATTGATCAAGTATCACCGTTAAAAGGATGGCGGTGGCATAAAAATGACTTCAGAGAACACACGGACAAGAGTATATAGACACGAGAATTCAGGGTGAATCGCAGTCCTGAAGTACTCTCACTGATTTGAGTACTCACACGCACACAACGTAACTAGGTCTCCAGGAGTAGGTATTATTTATCCAATACGTGCACATATTTCAAATCCTGATGGAAAAAATATCTTCATCAGCTCAAAACGCGGGTGTTGTCCCCAGTAGTTCGACCTTATCGTTCAATATGAATATCAGCACTCTCCCGTCGAATCGTATGCACCACAAGTGCACACACTGGCATTAAGCCAATCCACTAGTTCACAAATCAAGCAAGCCTAGAAACATTTATCGAAAAGTTTCCTTAGAAACAAGGATAGTGGATCAACAAAATATATGACGGAAACACGTCACCATGACAATCCGTATTGCGTATTCGCACACTGATCCTGTCCATTCTAACGTCAATTATATCACAAGATTGACGTTTATGTGCGCTACCAGGACAGTCCGTGTAAGACCCAACACACACAAGAGCATGACGTCACTTCCGAGTTAATCATAATTGTAACTTCTTACCCCAGGTCACCGATATACTAAACACAATTGGATTGCCAAGAAAACACTTTTCGAGAAGAGAACATTTCTATACTTTTAGTATGTTGTTCTGTGGTACTTTCGAATCAATTTGCAATAAAATAAATTCAGTTGCAATTTGTTCTTGATGTTTTCCCCCGATATTCGAAATTTCAAATAATCTTCTCCAAAACAGTTTTTTAAATTAATTTTTTGTACGTTTTTTTTTTCTTTTGAACTGATTTGCATGTATTTTTTTCCAGCTCATATCTATGACTCATTGTAATATGATGATATTCAAAAGAAATTTAACCCTTTACCCAACGCAGACGATATCAAAATTTATTATTTTAAATATCATTTTTTTAAATTTTTCAAAAAATGTCAACAAAACCATATCATGTGACCCCTCGTTGGAACGAGCACGCCGAGCTCGTTCAAACGAGGGGTCACATGATATGGTTTTGTTGAAATTTTTTGAAAAATAATGTTTTTTCAACTGCTGAATTTGCATATTACGCGGGCGGATGCGGGCGATTCGTTGGGTAAAGGGTTAACACCTAAATTTAATATTTATGCGGCAAACAACTTAAACAAATTCAGTTTAGCTTCTTCTATTCCTTACGCAATATTATTGTTATTTGGAATGGTATTAATGATTGGACCAGTGTGGCCATGTTTTCTGTCGATTTTTTACGAAACACTGACACCAAAATAACTGTCTGTTTATGTGTTACGGAAACAAAGAATAATAGCAACAACCCCACAAATCAATCCAGAACGCAATAATGCTCCTTGTTAGTGAAGATATTAATGTCAAATACCAAATCGGTTACATTTCATCTAGAGCTGTAGGTTAACCGAAACCGAACCGAGGTTTTTACTTTTTTTTTAAAAACCGAAACCGAAACCGTCGACATCCCGTAATCTAAGGTTTTTCGTTTTTTATTAAATACTCTCTTGCTGCAGAAATTCACAGAATGTAGCCAGCCCAGAGTAGTGAGAGTACCCAGACACTGCCAATGGCAGTGTCTGGGTACTCTCACTACTCTGGGAAGGCTACATTCTGTGAATTTCCGACATTTCAGTTTAGTTGTGTTTGCAGCTTTCGTCAAGTTGCGTGTAGGTGTCAGACCTCGAAAAATGGCCAAGCACAATAAAAGTTCTGTATATTTAGGTAATTATTACATTGGCCTTCCTGATTCTTCATGTATTATAGCTTATTTCGGGCATTCATTGAGTTTCACTCAATTTCACTGCCATTCAGTTATGACTCCGGACATAAGAATGAGTTTTATTGAATTTTATTTGGCCTCATGAACAAACCGAAAACCGAACCGAACCGAGGTTTTACTCCACCTGAAAAACCCAAACCGAAACCGAACAAGAAATTTAAAAACCTACAGCTCTAATTTCATCCAATATTTACTTAGACACTACCTTCTATTTACCTACACCGGACCATAAAGATTTGCGCTTCTTACTTACACAGTACCCCCCTAAAGTTTATATATCAAAAACTTTTTTTACTAGCAGGATTTTAAAAGTCAATCTGTCTTCAGCAGGTCATCTCACTGGTTTAATTGGCTCGTGGTCGGACCACAATCTGATCGCGAAAGTTTCCTCTTTCGTCGTCACAGAACTGCTGTACCTGGATGTAGGAACTCTGTCCTCCAAAACGTTACCAACGTCCAGTGAATTGGTAAATAAATATATCGTCCCCTGAGAGGAACAAGGCGCCATATGCATTGCAGATGGTATCCTTTTCCCCTCACGGGGCGATTTTAAAAAAACTTGGATATCATTTCTAGAGGTAAACTAGGAGGCTGGCTGCGGCAATGTTTGAGATAAAAGTGTGAAACTTAGATGTAAGGTTCAGGGATTGTATGTAGGTGCGCATGAGCAACGGGAAATGCTGACATAACACCTGTGTTGCAGGGAGCACTTCAGGGTAGGGGACAGACCCCTGGAAAAGGGCATTCACTAGCGCTAGAGCCCCGCCATGACTTGCCGAAGCATGCATGCCTCGAAGGCCGAAGGCCAGAGGTGGGTGACTTTGAGAGGAGGTGTGCCCCTCCTCCCAAACTCCCGCAACTCCCCTGTTTGAATTTTGAAGGCTCCCAGAACGGATTTGGGTGTATTTTAGCTTTACTGCGAGAATAAATCATTAAAAAAAATTGAACGACGAACCTGGGAAGGGCATTGACTGGCCCCTCTCCCACCCTTGGTCCGAAGGCAGGGAGGACAGCTGCCCCTGTGCTTCCTGCGTCCCTGGGCCTGATTAGGCGTTTTATACCATTGCTTTATCCTTCTGCATTAACTCTTAACACGGCGAGTATTTTTAAGATATGTTTCATTAAACCTAGTCATGGCTGCTGTGAAGCAGCCATGACTAGATTTGATGAAACATTCATCTAAATTTAACACAAGGAATCATTGGTGAAAAAATCCTAATAATTTAAAGGGAGATCATTTTCTTAAATGTGCCTATATAAAACTTGGTCAGTGACAAGAGAAAACCTGTTCTGGGCAGGGATATCTGGCAGCAGCATGCAAAGAGTTAAGCTTTGTGCAACTGGTGCTTGAACACATCAGGAATGTACAGGAAAGGAAGTCGATTATATTTTCCGACTCTCTTTCCTTTTTACTAGCTTTACTCAACCCCAGGTTGAGGAACCCACCCAAGTTGAATATTCTCTTATCTGACCAATACACATCGTATTTTGATGCTTACCTGGACACGTTGGTATGTATGATAACACCAAGACAGACAGTGCAGCAAAACATGCTCTAAACAAGCCCAGCACTGATTTTAAGATTCCCTTCGTTGTTTACAAACCACATGTTAATAAATACACCAAATATATGTGACAGACGAAGTGGGGTGGGGCACCGAATTAAAAGCTCCTTCGCTTCCGACCAAATATTATTGATTAATATCCGTCAGAACAAAAGACAACAGAACTTCAGTCGAAGAATGCATGATGTACAAGTGTAATGAATACAATGAATACAATAAGAGAGTGGTGGCCGAGTGGATAAGTGCGCTGGTCTCTCATGCCAGAGGTCCCGGGATCGATCCCCGGTCGGGGAAAGTTCTCGAGGTATCCGAACACTCTCTGTCAGCATCAATTGTGGGGTTGATGCTGGCACAGCGTACCGTCCTATCGGGTGGGGACGTAAAATGGCTGTCCTCTGTGCGGAGAGAGACACACTTCGTGCAGGGTAAAGCTCCCTTCGTAGTATTCGAGAAGAGCTAGGCCACGAAGCTGCCACTATGAAGGTCATCCCACACACCTACGCCATTGGGGCCAAGGAGAGGCGTTAATATAAGCTGCATAACTTGTTCGCCAATCCTTGTAAAACAAATAAGATTAAATAAAAATAAAGAATACAATAAGATGCAGATCGTTATAAGCATCTTCAGGAGGCGACATGGCCAATTAGGCGTTTCAAGTCGCTTCCCAGATGAAAAAAAAATTAAAAAAAGAAGAGTAAAAAAGTGCTTGAATGGAGATAAACAAAAGTAGTAGTAACATTTTTTGATAGAATATAAAAAGACATTGATAACATGATGTTGCTTCGAGTGGTCGCGGTACAATGCACGCATAATTGTAGAGTATGACTAGTGTACAAAAACATGCAGATACTGGGCGGTTAAGACAGGCCTCATTGAAAAAGTATAATAAAGTAGTTTGGTTTTTTTTTAGCCCTATTGGTCATACGAAACTTACACATTCCGTTTTGTAAGAGGGTAATATGCGAGCAGAATGTGTTCCTTGCCAGCAGGTGGTTGACACTGGAAGACATCAATTTGCACTGCACATATTTTGATTTTGTTAGACGGCAGTACTTTGCTGCAGTGTCTCTTGCAGACCTATTTTACAACACAAACTCCAATAAAATACGGTCGTTTCTCAAGAAATCAACCTTTTTTAATAAATTGTGAACGGTTTTTATTCTTTTAAACTCTCATCTGTTCATATCTTTTCAACAGGTTGATTTACACAGTATTCTTTTAACAACTGGTCTCATTTTCTCAGGGATCACGTGATATGGTTTTGTTGAACTCTTTTGAAAAATATCTATTGAACTGCTCAATTTGTAATTTACACGGGGGGATGCGTCTGATTCTTTGGGCGAACTATAGCCTTGCGAAACTTCGAGATTCGATTTGATTTCGAATATCAAGTCGGTATTCGGTTTGAATCGAAATCGGCTTCCCGATTCGTTTCCCTTCGAACCCTTTCACTGGAATATAGCTTGCTATCATTCATATTCATATTCAGATGGAAATTGTACATAAATAATGCCAAAAGTGAAGACTGAGTGTGGGGGCGCGGTGGCTCAGTAGTTGGAGGTGCAGGCTGCAAGCCGAGAGGTCCTCGGTTCGAATCCCACCTGCGGCAACCGCGTTGTGTCCTTGGGCAAGACACTTCACCCCCATTGCCCACGTGGGGGCATGGTGGCATTGCGTACTACGGTGTACTGCACGTCGACGGCGCACTTGCCTTCAACCAATGCTAACCCTGCTTGTGTGGAGTTAGTATGTTGGGGAGCTGACAGTTGCTCGCCGTTGCTCGGTGGTTCTCTCCGGGTACTCCGGCTTCCTCCACCCGTAAAACTGTCGCGGTCATGATTAGCCATTGTGCAGAAATATGTGACCTTAAACACAAATAAATAAATAAGAAGACTGAGTGTAATTTTCGCTATATTAACATAAATAGCATCTGACCCATGCCGTCACCCATACTGATTCCAGTCTCACTAGTCACTACCGCTGTTGGAAGCAAATTTAACCCTTTGTACTTGTAAGACCGATTTTTCGATCCAAGTCATAATTTCGTCCCATTTTTGTCTTATTATAAGAGGTCTAAACACGGGGTATTGGTGATAAAATAATAACTGCAGTCTGCAGCCGTCTGGCTGCAGACTGCAGTTATAATTTCATCCTCCTTGTGTTTTGGTACTGGACTGGCCCATTTTCACTGTAAGTGTACACAAAGGCGATACCATTCCAGGAAAAGAGGGTTCAAAGGGTTAAAGTTTCTAAGCAATCTCGACGAGGAGCTGTTTATTGCTTGCGGCTAGTCCCGTGTAGTACATAGTACGGGCAATTCACGCACTCGCGTCTCTTTTTGAAATGTAAACCTTACTGGGTAATATTCCAGCTACATCACTTCGACGAATGCATTTCTACACACTTCGACGAAGGCATGCATTGGTGATGTAGTTGGCATATTTTATCAGTCGGGACTTGAGCCGTCACAGTCAAAAAATCAGGTTTACAGCACGCCCCCACCCCCACCCCCACCCCCACCCCCACCCCTTCCCTAGTCAGTCAGTTTCTAGACACCCCTGCTCCGATTCGAGGTTCGATTCGATTTAGAATAATAAACCTCATTCGATTCGAGATTCGATTCGAATCGAAAATATGATTCGCAGAGCCCTAGGGCAAACAGTTGAATTATTCCTTACACCACGGTTGTCGCATTAGCATTTGTTAATACTGCACTCTCATTTCAAAGGCGGGTAGATAATTTCGAGCAGATCGCGACGGAATCGCGACACAGTCGGAATTTTCTACACACTTTCCAACCCACAACATTGTAGTATCTTCCTTGTCGACAAAGAAGTGCGACAACATTGCATCTCAGATTGTATCTTTATGCATTAGATATGATTTTCATTCCCAGAATTGTCCGTCATCAAACTCGGCCAATGTGGCTTCCAACTCGGCTGATATGATGCCGATCTCGGCCCATAGGAGCCAAGTTAGAGTTGTTCCCCCGATGTGTTACTATGAGCAACCAATTTGTTTACATCGAAATCGTTCACAGTTATTCGTTGAGGGCAATAAGGAAAATTGGCATTATCAAGCATGGTGGAGTGGTTTGAAGCAGAACTTTGTGCGAAGAGGGATTAATTATATGGCAATTAGTAATGATTAGGTGGATGGAGAGAAGAAAGAAGATAGTTGTTCGGAAAATTCATTGCAAACTAAAACTTAGAGCCTTAACCCTTTACCCAACGTAACGGCCAAAACCGGCCAGCGCTATTCTCAAAAATCGCCAATTAATTTCCAAAATATTTTCATTTTTTGTCTCAAAAACATAGGTTATGACCCCTCGTTGGAACGAGCTCGTCGAGCTCGTTCCAACGAGGGGTCATAACCTATGTTTTTGAGACAAAAAATGAAAAAAATTAGTTATTCAATAATTTTTTTTGCAAGTGTCGTCTGCTTTTCATGTTAGGTACAGGGTTAAGCTGATACGTAGAAGTGGGATAAGAGGTAGTTCAGCTGTCCGAACGTCGAGGCTTTCCCAGTGGGGAAGCCGAGACGTTCGAACGGCTGAAGTTGGAAAAGAAGAAACTTCGGACTTTGTGAAAAGTTTGAGAACCATAACATTGTCCTAAAACTGTAACAGATCTTAGAATCTTTGTAATTTTTTGTTATGCTTTAATCTATAAAAAGGTTATTACTTGGTTATCGGTCGAGATATCAGTCCTAGGTAACTTCACACCTGCCGGTCTCAGGCTCATATGAAGTTACCTCGGGATGATATCTCGGCCGATGCATACAGATTATCATGCTTATGTGCATGTCCAGTGATTTGTATCAGATTCAAGGTGGTGTCCAGAATGGGAGCTGAGCGAGCCGGCTTTGTCGGCGAGTTGTGATCCCATTTTTGGACACCACTGATAATCTGATGCAAATCACAGGACATGCACACTATCATGCATGATAATTCATTTATCTAACAATTCTGTCACATAAACAGATTAAATCTTAAATTATTAACACAGTTTTTGGGACATAATGTTGGGTCGATCACTGAAAAGCACATAGAATGAATTCATGCGCCTGTTATTATAGCCCGTCGCATCACCAGAAACGAGTCGTCTATATGATACAGAATCAGAATGAGTCGTCTATATGACAGGGAATCGAAACACATTGTGTGATATATACCGTTTTTCGTGTTTTTCAGGCCCAAATCAATATGATTGTTAGATAAAAAAAACTAACCAATCAGCCCTCGGTAACTTCACATCAGCCTTCGACCTTCGGTCTCAGACTGACATGAAGTTGTCTCGGGTTGATATCGCGACCGATGTGTGAAACTAACCAAGTAATAATCCCTAATTATTCTTCTTGATTCAGTCTTGATTTCATAACAGATTATTTATAAAATCTCTATGCGTTGTGGCACATGTGTTGCGACCAAATGGCTATCTGATCGAAAGGGAGCGCGGTGGCGCAGTAGGTAGAGATGTAGTCTGCAAGCCGAGGGGTCCTCGGTTCGAATCCCACCTGCGGCAACCTCGATGTGCCCTTGGACAAGACACTTAATCCTCGTTGCCCACGTGGGGGTACGGTGGCGTTGTGTACTAAGGCATACTGCACGTCGAAGGTGAACTTGTCTTCAGCCAATGCTAACCCTGCTTGTGTGGAGTTAGTACGTTTGGGGAGTCTGACAGTTGCTCGCCGTTGCTCGGTGGTTCTCCCAGGGTATTCTGGCTTCCTCCACCCGTAAAACTGTCCGGCACGAGGTGACCTTGCTGTCGAAAGTGTCGTTAAACCCCAATAAATAAATAAATAAATATAAAGCTTATCGAAAATGAGATGCGAGTTTTGCGATCCCAGTACTGCAAACACTATATAGCCCGGGACTACGCTACTGGGGTAGGTGGGTGTTTAACAACCCCTTTTCTCCAATCCCGACCAAAATTTTAATGAGTTACAAATTTTAATAAATAAAAACCACCTAGCTGAAAATTTCATTTTTGATTTCCTGACATTTTATCTAATTATTTATTTATTATTTATTTATTTGTTGGTGCTTAACGCCACATCAGCAGCTAAGGCTATGTCGTGGCGAGAAAACGGTAAAATTATAAAATTAAAGGATTGAATAAAAATAGAAAATGAATACACTAAAAATGTCAACGACAAAAGGGGAGTGAACAATAATGAAGAATGATACATGAAGGGTGAATTCCTTATAAATCACCCTGATGATTTGAGACTTGACGAGTCTAGTTTAAAAGAATAAAAACAGTTTTAAAATTTATCAAATAGGTTGAATACTTTCAGAAATGAGAGGATTCTGTGCGAGCTCGTTTGAGAAAAAAGATCTCTTAGAGATCTTACAGTGAACTATTGCCCACTGACGTGATTAAAATATGTGCAATGTAAAAGAATGTGCTCCAATGTCAACACCTGCTGACAAGGAACACATTCTGGTCGCATAATACCCTCTAACAAAAAGGAATGAGTTAGTCTTGTATGACCGATACGATACCGTGTCAGAATGACGTGATCTTTCCAACGAAGGTTACAGGGTGGATACTTATCAGTAATACTACTTCGGAAGCGAAGCAGCTTGTTATTTGTCGCCCCATCCCATTCCGCCTGTCACACAGATTTGACGTACTTACTGATATGTAGTTTAAAATCACTGAAAGGAATTATAAATTCAGTGAGAGGGTTTGTTTAAGCCTGTTTTGCTGCATTGTCTGCCCCGGTGTTACCAGAGATCCCAATATGTCCAGGTAACCAGCTGAACACGATATCATATCGGTCAGACATGAGAGTAGTCAACTTCTAACGAAGTTCCAAAATGAGAGGGCTCTTCAACTTGGGATCGAGTAAATCTAGCAAAGAGGAACGAGAGTCGGAAAAAACAATCGACTTCTCTTCCTGTGCATTCTCGATGTGTTCAAGTGCTAGTTGTAGAGCTTTTACTTCAGCTGTGTTTTTATCTTAGACTTTGATCGTTTGAAAGAGACATTTAGTGATGTTTGAACAACATCTCATGGGATTTTCCAACTGCAGTCAATATTTTATCCCTGGTGTGTACCAAGGCACCAGCAGTAATACGAAAGCATTGCAGACGGTGCAGTGTAACACTCAAGAGACGATTTCCAACTCTAGAAGCCAAGGTCATTATAAGTTATCTCCGCCAACATGTGTGGTATATGGAGATTTAATACCTGGATGTTGGCTTTTAAACACCGAGCCGCAGGCGAGGTGTTTAAATGAGACACCCAGGTATTAAATCTCCACATACCATACATGTTGACGGAGATAACATTTTTGTCCCGTTTGAAACACAATAGAAACATAGTGGAAATAAATTTGTGGACGCATTTCTCACGCTCCGTGAAAAGTTAGACCAAATTCGTGAATAACTATTTTGTTTTCACAAACGCAGAAGACAACAGATGGAGTTACACCCCTTGGGTCGTTAAGGAAACGAGTAAACAGTGTTTTGTTTACATATCGGCCCCGACGAGTTCCAATGTGTTCTATGTGCCTCTGTGGAACTTGGGGGACGATATTTGCTCTTACTTTATTTTTCTCAAGTTGTTTTATTTACTTATTCGACTATTTAATTTATGACGGCAAAATATGATAGAATTGTCGGAAATTTGATATATTTGTGACTATTTTCAGGTTATTGGGTTCGATTTTTATAACGAGGCGAGCAGAAGCGAATAGCTTGAACTCTGAGAGTGGTGACCGAGTGGATAAGTGCGCTGGTCTCTCATGCCAGAGATCCCGGGATCGATCCCCGATCGGGGAAAGTTCTCGGGGTGTCCGAACACTCTCTTTCAGCATCAATTGTGGGGTTGATGCTGTCACAGCGTACCGTCCTATCGGGTGGGGACGTAAAATGGCTGTCCTGTGTGAGGAGACAGACACACTCCGTGCAGGCTAAAGATCCCTGCGTAGTATCTGAGAAGAGCTAGGCCACGAGGTTGCCAGTATGAAGTTCATCCCACACACCTACGCCATTGGGCCAAGGAGAGGCGTTAATATAAGTTGCATAACTTGTTCGCCAATCCTTGTAAAACAAATAAAGTTAAATGAAAAGCGAATAGCTTTCATTTAAACAATATACCCCCCCCCCCCCCCCCCACGATGTTTCGCGTGCGCTTATACCCTGGATGTTGCACGCTCTCATATACTTTGGATGTTGGGTACACCCTTTGCCATGACTATTTGTCCAAGGCATCCTGACCAGTCAAAATACAGAATTTATCGGGATATAGGGACAAATAGTTTCAACACAAGGGGAGAGGGTGCATTCGGATTTCTTCAACCGTTGGAAATTCTCAGGTAGCAGTTGGAAAATTCCGATGCAAAGACGAGTGCTAATGGTTCTCTCAAAAGTTGAATATTCGGGTGGGGGAGGGGGTGCATACCCCCAACCAAGACCCTCTCAGGGACGTGGCGACAGGGGGGTTGTGGGTGCGTGTCACCCCCCCCCCCCCCAATCCTGGCAAAATATTCCCATAGTTGGAAATTCGAAGGGCAAGTTAATGTCGAACTTCATAAGTATGCATGATGTCAATCGGTATGAGATTTCTATAGTACGTTTACTTATCGTAATAAAAAAATCCTCAAAATGTACTTCAAGAAAATCACATCAGGTAAAATCCTTATCCTGAGTTAATTCCATCATTCACAGTTACAAAATGATGAAACATCACAAATTGATCATTCCTGCATAAGAAATGATTTAATGTTAGGACAGTGTGAATTGCTCAAAGTTCTCAGCTTGAGCATTTGTTTATCACATATTCAACTCCCAGAATAATACCAAATAATAATAACCTGATAATTCTATCATAAATGTGTTGGCATTTCAGTTACTAGAATCAATTTTATGCCCCCTTTCATGGCTTCATTTTCTAATTTTTCTCGGTAGTGAATTTCCAACTAGGGAGAGGGACCGGGGGAACCACCCCCCGGTACCTACCCCAGTTGGAAATTCACTACCCTACTAGTACCCCCCACACCTATCGGAAACCTCTGGCTACGTCCCTGGGTCACCCTCTAGCCCAGTCCTTGACTATAGTATAGTCAAAAATACTTGTAATTTTAACTTATATTTTTCATGGAATCATGCACTTACTGCGTTGAAAGAAAGCGTCAAAACATCATGCGGTCCATAAAATGCGGTTATGAAGATACTTGAGGGACAATTCTTTCTTAACGGTACATCTACATGCACATTGTCAAGTTTAAAAAAGTATTCATGTCAGTGACAGCTTCCCGATAGTAACTTTTCTAGCAAACAAGGAAGTAAAATTATATTGCCGGTACATTGGATATAAAACGCCGTCTGGCTGCGTTTCAACACGATCGTGAATCAGATACTGTTTTTTTCTGAAAACATGCCACGTTGTAAACAGATGTAAGTTGAAAAGCAATCGTTAACTCCTTGAATCTCTGCAAGCATGGATCGTCGGAACGGTATGCTTAGAAATAGATATGGTTCCGTTTTTTGTATGCAACTCATTCATCGAGCTGTTGATATGGATGTCATTCTTACTCAGTTAATTCTGCCTGTCTCTGGATTCCGGAGTATACATGTGGTGTTTTAGTCTTATTCGTATATTCGCACGTTAATTCCATCGATATATGTCTGCAGTGACAGAAATGTTAATTTTTTTTAGAACAAATCAAACCAATGATGCTCAATAAATGTCCGTACTTGAGTTGCGAGCGACAATGTCAAAATATTTCTTAACACGCTCGTAAATTACATTTGCTTTCTGTCTTTCAAACGATAGCTTATGCACGTTGTACAACCGAACGCGTGTGCCTTCGGTGCAAACAGCTGCCTCCCTGTGCTGTCAGTCGTGATTTCGGAGTAAGTAAGTGTTTTCCGAAGACGATAGAAGCTGCATTTTCAAATTAAAAATCAGAAATGCAAAAAAGAAAGGTATGTATCGACAATGTTGTATTTATCAGAGATATTATTTCATGAGGTTCAGTTTGTCTGACGGATGCATTGCTTGTGTTTAGCCCTTTGAACCCAAGAGACCGCTTTTCCTGCCCAGGAACACGATGTCATACTTTCATTAAGTAGAATGGCTGCCAAGTTAAAGTTTGGGGAAGACCAATCAATATTTTCAACGTGCAACCTGAGGCTGCACATTGAAAATATTAACTGGTCTACCCCCAAATAATAAATATGGACTCTTCCAATTGCTTCCATTGAAGTAAGGTGGAAGATACCACCAGAGTTTAAAGGTTTGAAGCAGAAAAATAGCATGTGCAGATTCAGAGGAAGTGGGCTCAACTTCCATCTTCAAGACAATCTGATGGGCTTTTAATAAATTTGTGGGCATGGATTGATGCATGTTCGTGAATAATTCGTAGTAGAATGCATCGGGAACGAAAAAAATAGAAAGCGGTGCCCTCAGAATTTGCAAAATGACAACGAGAGTAGAGATGATGCCCAACAAAAATTAGAGTTGTTGTGCGAGACATCGAGACCTCTCGGTGCAGCATTTCTTGTTGTGTATCCCCCGTACTCCCGTCCGCGTTTGGCACATTTTCAAACTATTCATGGCACCTCTTACCATTTGTGTTTTTTTTCCCAATATATTCTGTTCTCATTATATCAATAAGTATTTTACATTTTCTGCCCACAAACTAGATGAAAACGCACCATATTGTCCATGCAACCCTCACCCTCCAAGTTTGTGCACGCTATTTTTGTGCTTGAAACGCGAGCTACACAGTTGCAAGACAAAACTGACTTTGCGGGATGACACCTCTAACCGATGAATCTTCCTTTTGACTTTCGGATGAATTGATGAGAAACAACTGCAGTAATCGTGTTAAGAAAATACTAGAGATGGGCGTTATTAGAATTTTAGGTTCCGTATCGGTTTCTGTATTTTTATGGGGTATACCTCGGTATCGACTCGGTATTCGGTATCTGACTTGAATGAAGCTGACTGATAGTACCAAAGGGGAACTCATACCAAAAGAAAAAAAAAACAGAATGCCAATGAGCTCAACAGTGGTATTCTTTGAGGAACACAAATCATATCTTCAGTAATTTTGTGACTTGTTCTAAATGAACCTTGACGTTTAAAAACCTATTTCAGGCTAATTTGCGATTTCAGAGGGTGTACCCTGACCACCATTTTAGGAAATCCAGCTGACAATAGACAAATCACCTGGGCAATGATTTCTAGTCGGGTCTTATCTGCCTTAACCCTTTACCCAACGTAACGGCCAAAACCGGCCAGCGCTATTTTCAAAAATCGCCAATTAATTTTAATTATTTTTTCATTTTTTGTCTCAAAAACATAGGTTATGACCCCTCATTGGAACGAGCTCGACGAGCTCGTTCCAATGAGGGGTCATAACCTATGTTTTTGAGACAAAAAATGAAAAAAAATAGTTATTCAAGAATTTTGTTTGCAAGTGTCGTCTGCTTTTCAGGTTAGGTAAAGGGTTAACAGGAGCCAAGACTTGACTAGAAATAACTGCAAAGCAAGAGGACGTGTACAGGATGTAATCTAGTGGGAATTCAGGACAATGGCCAGACCATTCAGGGTTAACTGAAAAGAAAGTTACCGACTTCTTTCATGAAAATGAATCTTTCAACTGTTATCAAGCCTCAACAGGGCCTTACAAATAGCGAGTGTAGGAAAATTTGAAAATTCAGACGGTTTTGGTATTTAACTATTGGTTCAGTTCGGTTTTTCGATATCCCCATGACATTGGTATGGGTTCGGTTTCTCGGAATATTGCTCGTCTACACAAAACACCGATTTGCAACGAGAGGTCAACTGGCAGCACCGAGAGGACAGGACGATGTTTGCACCGGGATGACGCTGATTGATTTTGCAACGTGTTATGGTCTTTCATTGGAAAGAATTCTGCGGGATCTTCTCAAACTGAAAGAGTGACAGAAACAAAATTTGAATGGCGATTTTTGTGTATATCTCTGTGAGAGGATAGAGACCAGCCCTGCCCCTACCCCGGCAAAATGTCGTATTACATACATATCTCCTATTATAAGGTAAGAGGTATATTCTGAACCTTTGATACCAAGTGGGAATGGTATTTACGCGTTTATTGTATGTTACCTTGTCAGAGAGCGGAAATATCTAACACATATTTTATTGTATCTACTTCGATAGATCTGAGTGATATTTCTCTGGAAGTGACGCGCATTGCGCAATAGTGCAGATCATATCGGCGTACTTGCTGTTTTCACCCAAAACCCCGGGAGCGCGGTGGCTCAATGGTTATGACATTGGACTTCAAACCGAAACGTCCACGGTTCGATCCCCGCCGGGGCAACTGCGTTGTCTCCATGGGCAAGGCACCTAAACCAGATTTCCTGCATTGGGGAAAGGTGGGTCTGTGTACTAAGCCGTACTGCACGTCGATGGTGCACTTGTCTCCAACCAATGCTAGCCTTGCTTGTGCGGAATTAGTACGTTGGGGAGTCTGACAGTTGTTCACCGCTATTTGGTGGTTCTCGTCGGGTACTACGGCTTCCTTGACCCGTAGAACTGTCCGCCCCGGGGTTACCCTAGCTGTCAAAAGTGTCGTTACACCCCAAAAAATAAATAAATAACCCTTAACCCGCTGAGTATTTTAAAAATATATTATGAAGCATCCATAACTAGATTTGATTCAAGAGAATTTAACTAAAAAAATCACTGGAAAAAACTGCTGATAGAATTTACAGAGGAAAATTTAGTTAAACGTGCCCAAATAATTACACTTCTTTTAGTGGCAAAAGATTTTCTGTCTTGAGCAGGAATGTCCGCCAGCAGCATGCATGGAGTTAATTGCAAATAAACATGTTTTACTTGCAACTAAAACATCCCAAAGTATATAATAAAAGAAAACTTATTGTTTTGAGAAGATACCAGTATTACACGTGAGTGCAAGAGATTCTAAATTTTCACTAGAAGCCGCTCGTAAAAATATTTTATTTCCTTGCAGTCACTCATGAGCTCATTCTGATATCTCACTCTTTTGACGGTCCTGGATATGTGCTTCCTGCCATGATATTGAGTATAAATTTCAAATATTTTCAGGTGTGAGAGACACCTTACCTAGATTATGAAATCTGGTAACGTTGATTAATCTGTGAATACAGTGCGTGGAGATTGTATTCTCTTTAACCCTTTACCCAACGTAACGGTCAAAACTGGTCAGCGCATTCACAAAAATCGCCACTTAATTTTCATTATTTTTCCATTTGTGGTCTCAAAACATAGGTTATAACCCCTTTTTGGAACGAGCTCGGCGTGCTCGTTCCAGTGAGGGGTCATAACATATGTTTATGAGAAAAAAAATGAAAAAAAAATAGTTATTCAAGAATTTTGTTTTCACGTGTCGTCTGCTTTTCGTGTTAGGTAAAGGGTTAAACAAACATCCAATCGAAGTGCGCTTTCCAACTCTAAAACATTCATCTTGAGTAATCAAAAAGCACTTGGTGGTTCTTATCCACTTCTATCATATTCTGGCAATCCGCATGCACCAGTACGTCTATCATGGTCGGTAACGGATCTTCGAAATGGACTTCCAGTCTCAAGTGTCCTCTCCTCACCAGATCGAAGTGTTGTCCGTGCGATAGGTCTGGGGTTAGGTCGAAGACGAACAGTGTGAAGCCCTTTGTGTACTCTTCTGTGCAGGTGTAGTTTCTTTCGTTCTCGTACAGTTGTCCGTTCCCTTGGAACAGGGCCGTATAATTTATGGCCAGTTCTTGCTGATAAAATCGAGGTTGTAGGGGTTTGGCAGGAATCTGTTGTCCACGTACAAAGTGAGGGAATTAATAATGTAGTTCATGAAGTTGTATGGATTCTTTGCACACTTCCATTGAAAGTATCATTGTCTCCGCAGCCCACACAATGCGCTTCGGTAGCTGTCCCGAAAATAAATTTTCTTGTGTGATACTCAGATATCCTTTGGCACCGAAAATACTTTTAGTTTCTCCGCGGTCGATGGGATTTTTTGCATGGCTTTAGACAGTGCTTTTTCCTTAGCCATTCTCACTAATGAATGAAGCCTCTCTTTACGTACAAACATGGATAAGTCTAAAATTTTGATTTTGTAGGTTTCGGGATCACCTATCAAGGCGAGTGCGTCTTTGGATCTGTTCGTTTTAACACGAACGTTAACTCCGTTCAACAAGTAACGTGTTTGAAAAAAAGCATGTCCGAAACAAAAACGAAAAGCACACACAAATTATTTAAACAGCCTGAGCACACAGAGGTAACCCTTTTTCGTCAAGAGATGAAAATGGAATGAGCCCGAAATTACAACGTCCCTGAATTTATCTATGTCTGACGGGCGTGAAAGAAAACACCAAGTAGTTTCCATCCAATTTTCGATCCACGATCAACATTTGTGTTTCGTCCATGTGGAAAGATGCCTTGTTCCAGAAGACTCAGTTTTATTGTAGACTAATTAATAATTTGCAACTGCAGTCGTATGGCTATACATGTATGGCTGCGGGTAAACAATATGAATTGGTCTACCCTGCATGACAAACCAACAGCCTTCTCGTGTAATAAAGAGAAGCCAGATGTCAGTTCCTCGTTTTTTACACAGAAAGGTCGGTATTACCAAAAGCGGTCTATAATACGGTATTTTCGCCGTAACATTTTATGATAGAAGTACCGTCAGCTTGTTGCTAGTATTTTTACCATATTTGTAACGGTAAGTTTTTACAGTGTACGTGGGGGGAGGGGGTCGATACTTCCCCTGTTTAAAAGGAAAGACTTTTTAGTGGGCCCACGAAAGCGCGTATGGGGAGAGTTAAGGGTTTTGCGAAATTATCGCAATACCTGCGCGCGCAGGCACGTTTTAACGTATGACCATAACTGACTCAACTGCGCATGTCTTGTCCCGTGTTAAATTGTTGCTTACTGCTCTATCATTCATTCTTTTACAGTTTTGTTGTTTTACCGGGTTATCACCCTCAATGTAGTCAGTGTTAAACTCTAAACATGAATAAGTGTTCGTTTATTTGAATACTCACTTAATTGATCTGGATACCCGATAACGCTTTTTTAATCTTTTTGACGGCGAATAGAACTTTTCAACATTCCTATGTTGGGCATCATATGGTGCTGTGACGCGAGGGATCAATGAAATGTATCTGGGAATCTCCATAAGTTGAGAATATTACAGAAACTTAGATACAGGTAGCGAAGATAAAGAATACGTCATGTGGAAAGGGTTGTGCGTACTCGAAACCGACCAGATAACATACTGCTGGCTATGGACAACTATGATGGTGGTAGGTAGTCAGCAAGGTTGAAAATATTGGGATGGGCTTATCAGAGATTGATTGAATAAGGAAAAATAAATCACGAAAAATAATCGCACGGGCCGCCGGTGGCTATAAGTAAAGCATTCGATAAGATTTAGCGAGGGGAATTACTCTACAAATCAGAACGATATACATCACTGGTATCTTGGGGTGGTTGTCTTACGGCGTGCAGCAGCATGGTGTGATTCAATCTGATTCCTTTTCCTGGTAAAAACATGAGCTGGTGATCTACATGGGTCAATAATTGGGCCTTTCCTACCGCGACTATAGATAAACGATATCGTTGACGATTGCAAGATATTCGCAGATCTACCCTCTCTTGGCCTGATTACTGAAGGCGTCTCAAAGCGAACTGCTTGCATATCTCATGACATTGGCAAAATCGATGACTGTGCTAAACGTTGGTTGACGGATTTCTACCCAATAGAACTGAATCCTTGTTAATCTCACACATGTGCTTATAAAATCCCACCCTAAATATTTAGTATGAGTATAAATGAGTTAAAATAAATAGCGTAGTTTGATACTCGACGACTGTGGTTCGTGAAGAAAACACCCCTCCGAAATAACCATAACCCTTTGAATTCGAGAGGCCATTTTACCATTCCAGGAACATGATACGTGATACTTTCGTTATGTAGGATGACAGCTAATTTAACCCTTTACCCAACGTAACGGCCAAAACCGGCCAGCGCTATTCTCAAAAATCGCCAATTAATTTTCAAAATATTTTCATTTTTTGTCTCAAAAACATAGGTTATGACCCCTCGTTGGAACGAGCTCGTTCCAACGAGGGTCATAACCTATGTTTTTGAGACAAAAAATGAAAAAAATTAGTTATTCAAGATTTTTTTTTGCAAGTGTCGTCTGCTTTTCATGTTAGGTAAAGGTTTAAAGTGTGGGGGTAGACCCAAGGCTTCACGTTGAACATATTAATTGGTCTACCCCCAAAAAATAAATATGGATTCTTCTAATTGCTTCCACTGAACTGACACGGAAGATCCCACCAGGGTTCAAAGGATTAAACACCTGAAAACTTATAATCCTTCTAAGGAAGGATAAATCCCCCCCCCCCCCCCCCCCCCCCCCCCCCCCCCCCCCGCTTATACTGTTCTTCATAATGTATCGTCGTTATGTACCTGGGTATCTGTGATCCATCACTTATCCATCTCTGTCCTCCTTATGATTCCAGAGATGCACCTTTACATCACTGCTGGCCTGTATATCCCACACAGTTGCACTGGGTTACATCAAAACTAATCTATCCCATCAGCCAGTCTACCAATGATCGCATTACCTACGGACATCAGTGTAAATGGATCTTTATTTCAAATAACGCCGTATCTAAACAAAAATATACTGCTTATCTTCAGTTTTTTCAACCAACACAAAACAAAAATTCTCCACAGCAGTACACATTTGTTCACCGATCACAAAACAGGGATGTCTTTTTGCAGCATGCGGGGGCGAAAAACTATCGAGCATACACAGTTAAAATATTGTTTTCAAGTGTGATGATTTCAGTTTGCACGAGAGGCTGAACATTGTCCATTTCTGGAAGGTTTGTGTTTGGGTGGGGCTAGCTCTCAGGTCAACAGCCTAATTCCGTTCGGAATTCGACAATGTTATGGGTTGTTTGATTACCCAATTTTCGTGGAGTTTGCGCACAAAGAACCGTTGATAAAATGTGATGTCTCTTCATTCACAAAAATGTATAAATATTCTTTCGTGCTCCGAAGTTAGGTATTCAAATCAATAAGTTTTTAATTCACCTTGAAAACATCAAGATATTAACACAATTAGTGGAACTACGCTGCGTAATCATGAAACTACAGCTGTGATCATGTGATGAGTGTTCATTCCTAATGATAGTCATCAAAAGAATCGGCCAAACCATGTCTCGACTGAGAAACATTTCTTGCCTTGTTTCAAAGAAAATGAATGTTTATCGTGTTTTTTAGATTCAACCGTTTGGGACAACTGAAATATTCGAAATGTGTGAATCTAGACATAGGCAATAGACTATTTAAAAGCTAGACTACTTCCAGGTTATAACAGCGTCGAATTCCTTTCCGACTGTGACTGCTGGTCTGAGAGCTCATCAACTAACATGGAGTTGTCCTTCGCGCCAGAATAATACATATCAAGCTCTCAAGCCACCACTCAAGCCACCATTTAAAATCTAGACTGGTTCCAGGCCATAATAACGTCGCATTCCTTATATACTCTCCAAAAAAAGAAAGTGTGCATGCTAAAAAATAACACTAAAAAAAAGATATATATCATTTTCATTCATGGAAATTTTATTCAATCACAGATGAATCAATTTGTGATCAACACGAGAAATTTCATTACGCTACGACGAATACTCTTGGTGCCATGGAGAGTCAAAGACACTAAGGGTCAAACACAAAAGTCACACACTCAATATCTGGTATGACCCCCGTCTGCATCGACTACTGCTGTGCATCTACGCCTCATGGAAGCGAACAAGTTAGCATGGAAGTGTTGTGGGATGTTGTTCCATATTCTGATACGCTGTTTTTGGAGTTCCACAAGCGTCGACGGTGCATGGGGAAGCCGGCGTAGCTGACGTTTCATTTCGTCCCATACGTGCTCAATGGGTGAGATATCGGGCGAATTTGCGGGCCAGGGAAGAACATCCACTTGTTGTTGCTGCAGATACTGTTGAACAACACGAGCTGCGTGGGGTCGGGCGTTGTCCTGCTGTAGAATGACGCCGGGGCCGTGAAGTAACGTCAAAATCGGACGAATTGCAGGTCTTCGAGGACGTAAGCCGTATTCTCTCAGCCGGTTGATTACTGTTTGAGGATGTATTCGTCTCAGGTTAGGGATGTTCCTGGCTGTCGTCGTTGCCGTTTGTTGCCGGTTCCGGAGATGGACGACACGGATATACCAATCTTGTGCCGGGGTGGTAACTCGGGGTCTCCCGGAGCGGGGTCGGTCTCGAACGTCATCATGTTGTGCATGTCGATGGACTAGCTTGTCTACAGTGTTACGGTGGCAGTTCAAATGCTGGGCAACCTCTCTGTGTGTTCTGCCAGCTCTAATCATATCCAGGGCAAGGAGACGTTGATTCATTGTCAATCTTGGCATGCTAATGTGGAGTCGTTTTAACAGCAGCGCAAGTTTGAATGTGAACGATAGGAAGGCCTTACTTTAGTGTTTAAATACCCAAGGATTCACACTGCTGCATGAATTTTCAAACTCTCCACGTGCAAAACATGTCTTTTCACAAACGTGCAGCACGTCATTTAACGTTAATGCAATTTTAACGGGGAAAGCTGTTTTTGTGTTCAATATAACTTATTCATGAACAGGTTAACACTCTTTACACCTACGAAATTATTTTTTTGGAGTTTGATCAATTTCTGCGATGCACACTTTCTTTTTTGGGCGAGTATAGAATTTGACAGCTGGTTCGAGAGTTCATCTAACAACTTAATTTGCACCACAAAGCATTTGTATCAGCCCCCCCCCCCCCCACTCCCCCCCCCCCCCTCCACCCCCGTTCCGATTCCGTATCAGTTGTAATTCAATTTCCGGAAAACTCCGCACAATCACATATCTTCATTGTTGTTACTCATTAAAGAATAGTTCCTGAAATTCAAAATTTTGACCAATTTCAGCCCAATTTAAACTGAAAAATGAGGGAAACTGGCTTTATGTAAGTGGATTGTTAGATAAATGTATTATCGTGAACATGTGCATGTCCTGTAATTTGAATCAGATTCTCGAACGTGTTTACAATCGGATCGCAACTCGCCCTGACAGGAACGTTGTGATCCGATTATAAACACGACCTCTATAATCTGATACAAATTACAGGATATGCACATGGTCATGATAATGAATATTTGTCATCGAACATGCAGTTCTCCTTCACGCAGGAACAATACATATCAAGCTCTCAAGCCATCATACAAATCCTTAAATGAATATGACGTTGTTATGGCCAAGAACTATGGTCTAGACCTTAAATAGTTCATCGCCGATTTTTGAATTCAATCAGATGGAACATTTCAATTGATCGGAAAAGCGTACCTGAACTGTTCGCTTTCCTTAAAAATTAAAGATTCCACCCGATTGAATTTAAAAAACGTCATAAACAACCATTTTCTTTAAACCTTTACCCAACGTAACGGCAAAAACCGGCCAGCGCTATTCTCAAAAATCGCCAACTAATTTTCATTATTTTTCATTTTTTGTCTCAAAAACATAGGTTATGACCCCTGTTTGGAACGAGTTCGCCGAGCTCGTTCCAATGAGGGGTCATAACCTATGTTTTTGAGACAACAATGAAAAAAATAGTTATTCAAGAATTGTTTTTGCAAGTGTCGTCTGCTTTTCATGTTAGGTAAAGGGTTAAATCAACGTAAGCAATGTTTCTCACTCTAGACTTGATTTATTTATTTACTGGTGTTTAAAGTCACTTTCTTATGCACAGTGGCTAATCATGACCGTGACAGTTTTACGGGTGGAGGAAGCCGGAGTACCCGGAGAGAACTACCGAGCAACGACGAGCAGCTGCCAGCTCCCCAACATCGTAACTCCGCACTGCAGCAGAGGCAAGGTTAGATTGGTTGAAGACATGCGTACCATCGACGTGCGGTACGCCTTAGTACACGGCGTCATCGTGCCCCATGTGGACAATCGGGGTTAAGTGCCTTGTCCAAGGACAGCGCCTGAGTCCGAATTGGTCGCTCAGACGGTCACCCATCCTATGATTAACCGGGCTCGACGTTGCTTAACTTCGGTGATCTGACGAGAACCGGTTACAGCAACGCCACCGCGCTCCCTCTAGACTTGATTCAACCAAATGTACAATAACATAACTATTAGACATGTTTGCTAAATATTATGAATGCAGACTCACCACGACTATACTTTTATGATCAACCCACGTAGTTCCACCTATTCTGTTAATATCTTGATTGTTTCGAGGTGAATTAATTATTGAATGCAAATTCTATAACAGTAGCACAAACGAATCTCTGTGTATATGTGTGAGTGAAGGGATATGAACCCTTAAAAAAAAGGACCATGGTAAATCCCAAAATACCCTGGTAATACCATGGTAATACCATGGTATTACCAGGGTATTTTGGGATTTACTATGGTTTACCATGGTACTTTTTTATAAGGGAAATCACACTCCACGAAAAGCATGTAAATAAAAGGCCGATAACAGCATCGAATACTGAAATTGCTTACAGAATGTGACTGGTGGTCTGAGAGTTTGTTCGAAGACATCACCTGGTGTAGTTGTAATCAAGTCTCCATCATTTTGAAAGTTTCAGGAGAGGGGTATTAACTCGACGCGCTACCCGGTGCATTTTTTATATTTCTTGCCCCTCCCCCACCCGCCCGACGACCGAAGTTGCTTTCAGTTTCAGCGCCTCCAAAGAAGAGTTTGCGCAACCTCAATTACTCGTTTACATTTTCTGTGTTTAAAGTTTGGAGAGATGGGAATACTGCTAATACTCATTTGGGTGGTTTTCATCTCACGGGTTTGAGAAACAAAAAGAACATAATGTTTGAGACAAAGACACAAACTGATAACAAATGACAATACCAATACCTCACACGACTATTTATTGATAAGCATGATACTTTCCACATCGAAAGAAAAGAGCAAATGTTCCCCGAATCCTTCAAAAGATTATTCAATTATCGACCAATATCGGGTCTGTGAAGTTAGCTTGACGTTGGGCGTTGGGCTTTCGTTAATTTGACATTCGCATGTAGCCAGTTTCACGTTCAGCGTTTAACATTCGTTTGACATCCGCCTGCAGCTAGTTTCACGTTCGGCGTTTGACATTCGCCCGTAGTCATTTTCATGTTCGGTTTATTTGCGGACCCACTTCTCCCTATATTTTTATAGAAGACCGCGTCTGTGCTGTAATAGTTATGTCGGTGATACAAAAAAGGTTTGGTGTTGGGTGCGAAAATGGTTGGTTGACTTCAGCCCAAACAAAGCGAATCACTTGACTTCTTGTGAAAACGCACGGAAAGCACAATCCCTTCTCTTCTAAAGACGACAACAAACATGAGGAAAGTCGACAAATACAAACGTCCAGGCTTCACCATCAATGACCGTGGCTCGTGATGAAATAGTATTTTTAACATAGTCTCAACAGTCTGGAAAAGACAAGCTCTTATGAGATATTCATATTCGACCTTGATCAAAAAACTTTCGAAAAATATTTGTTGCATTCATACCTCTTGTACTGGAGTACACGTATACCATATGTGATAGCTACATCCTTAGGGCTGCACGTTGACAATATTGATTGGTCTCCTCCCCCCAAAAATCACTAGTGCCCATTTACTTTATGTGATTGCGACACATTTTGATCCTGGCCCGGAAAAGCGTTCTTACGGATCCAAAGGGTTAATGTGAGTCAATGGAACCGGAAAAGGTCCAAATTGAAGTTGTCATCGACGAGGGCCAACAAAGAACTGTTATCTGGTTATCGGTAATTTTATTTCTATATTTATCATATCTATCTCGTTGTAATGCAGATCTTCCTGCCCTCTCGGGTCGACCAATGGTGCATCAAGGGTGTTTCATATCACCCGCTAAGTACTAGATTGTGGAGCCGTGTATAGACCAACCCGAGAAAATAGTTCTATGCCCAATTTTATGTCCTAGTCTGAGGAAACAAATGAAATGGTTTCGGTTTCCCGAACGATATTAATTTTCATGCCCGACCCCGGTGAAATCTTTTTATAAACATTTGACAAAAATGTTATATCTTTTTAAAATGATATCGGAAGATACGTATGGACTGGACTCCAAACACACGGGCACCGCAAAAATAGGCCATACATATGAATCCGTCACCTACCCTAAATAGCAGACGACACTTCAAAATAAATTCAATAAATAAAGATTTTCATGTTTGCCTCAAAAACATAGCTAACGACCCTCAGTAGGACGGGCTTATTGAGCTTGTTCCAATAAGGGGTCATAAGCTGTTGTTGAGAAAAAAAAATGAAAAGGTTTCGGTCGTTGCGTTGGGAAAAAGGCTAAGCGACTGTTCATAAAACAAAATGTATTTTTAAAAATCCCGACCGACCGACCCTATTTCTCTACTCCATGTAACCGGAATAACAAACATTTATTTTTTCGCCCTACGTCAGTTGAGACTAACTTTTCACACCCAATAATAATTCATATTTGAATAACTCAGGAAGACCCCTAACACTTCACTGCAATCTGCGCCCGAGGTGCAGTACTCTTAATGAAAACTTATATAACCTAATAATTTAGTAATAAATCTCTGACGAGTTCGCAAAATTACAACTGTTGCAAGCAGAAAACCATGGAACTCATCCTCTTGGACTGTTAACTACACAGAAGCAACGGACGTGACAACCGTTACATATTCCCAGTTCCTTATTCGACAGTCGTTATCAACCAATAAAATCGGTTGATAACGAATGTCGCATAAGGAACTAGGAATAAGTAATGTCCGACACGTCCCCACAGAAGCAAGACTTGAAACCTTTTATCACCTGCCTTGTGCTATTGGCACCAACATCCTTAAAACCCATTTTACAGCTCCCAAACCAAGCATTGTATCTTCACTTGCTTGCATAATTATTTAGAAACAACCAGTAGATTTTAAAGATATTCAGACAGAATCTGAATTCTGATATGGTGTGTTCTGTTACCTTTCAGATATGACCCCACCCCTACTGAATTGCAATTCATTTATCGATGAACCTTCCCTTAGAACCTGACACAATTCAAAGATCCCTTCTGGCACCGTCTTTCAGTCCTCTCGCGGTCGGTTTGAAGATGTTGGTCGAAGCGCTATTGTCGATTTGAAGCAGGTTATATTTGCTCACTGGGCGATCTCATTTTCCCGTGTGACTTGCCCATGAAAATCTAAAACCTTGAATTTAACACCTCTCCTACCTTACATGACACACATTACCTTGTGCTGCTAAATTCATACAGCATCTTACCAACTCCAAATGGATACCGATTATTCCCCTCAATTACTGGTCCAATTGAGAGACATTTTCCTTTTTGTAATTTTTTTTCCTTTCGAAATATGTTTTCATTTTCAAAAAATATTCAATAGTTTAATGCATTACACCATAATGGCAATTGCCCAATACAAACATAACAAATAAGAAGACAAAATAAACATGATGTATAATATAAAGTACTAATGACTTTTTTCTTTAACAAGGTGATCTCGCTTACAGAAGAATGACCAGATCATGTTAGAAATTATATTAATCGATTTACTATCACAGATTTTCAAAATATAATACTATTTCTCCGAATCCTTCAATTGTTTAAATTCTTTATTTTCTTTTATAATTTCTTCGAACCCCGTTTCCCTAATTTCGACTATTGGACTCACCAAAGTGTATGTGTGGTAATCCCTGTGAAAATGCTCATCACCATCTCTCGAACCCCAGGAATACACTACACGATTTTCTTAAAGATTTTAATTTTTCATCTGTAACTGACCTCCTCTACCGGTTAAACCCACACTGACAAAAAAAAAAGAATATGTCTTTTTGAAAAGCCCACGCGTTCATCCAAGCTAGTGACCGCTTCAAATGAGTCATTATATTCTCTGAATAGCGTCTCTCCTGCACAAAAAGAAACGTCTTATAAACGTTCTATGTCCCTTATCTTAGAACATGCCATCCAAGGGCTTTTGCAGAAAAAAAATCAACAGCTTTAGAGCCTGGCCCTATGTATTTTCTGAGTCCAGACCGTATTACTTGGCTTCCTGTTTCAACAACATATATTTCAAACGTAAATAGTGTAAATCTCTATTCATTTATTAACTGGTGGAGTGCTGAATTATTTTGGGTCATCAGAATTTGTTCGCATATGTTTGCCTTGTTACAATTTATGGGAGAGTGCCAATAGGCACTCTCCCATAAATTGCAACAAAGCAAATCCTAACAGACTAAATAATTTCACTTCAAAGGTGGTATGAACAACATCCACAAAATATGAAGCCTTTAAGTGCTGATACCGACACTTCAGACTAAAGCCCAAATATGGGCTTCCAGCACTCTACCAGTTAATCAATCTATACATCTTATAGCCGCATCCATGAAAACATTTCCTATTCTATATTGTGTTTATGGAGAGGAGTTAACATAAGTTGTAAAACTTGTACTCCAATCCTTTTTGCAAATTTATGTCAATTAAAATATGTTTAAACGAAGCACTAAAACATATTTACTCATTTTTAACCAACAAAACTAATACAATGAGTGGGAATGTTGTTTTGACCCCCTCATCTCTAAACGATATGTGACATGTCATTGTGTTTAAGTCTTTGTAAACATTTACCTGTCTTTTTAGGTGAAGCGGAGAAACACTCAAAAATTACTGCTGATATTATAGCACGTTTGCGAACAGAATGATAATAATATGAGCACATCATAAATTCTCAAGCTTCCACATTTATTTATTTATTGATGTTTAAGGTCACATACTTATGCACAATGGCTAATCGTGACCGTGACAGTTTTACGGGTGGAGGAAGCCGGAGTACCCGGAGAGAACCACCGAGCAACGACGAGCAGCTGTCAGCTCTCCAACATCGTAACTCTGAACTCTGCACCGCAGCACAGGCAGGGTTAGATTGGTTGAAGACATGCGCACCATCGACGTGCAGTACGCCTCAGTACACGGCTTCATCGTGCCCCCATGTAGGCAATCGGGGTGAAGTGTCTTGCCCAAGGACACAACGCGGTTGCCGCAGGTGGGATTCGAACCGAGGACCTCTCGGCTTGCAGCCTGCACCTCTACCAACTGAGCCACCGCGCCCCCAAGCTTCCACATAAACCCATTAACACAACTTTATAACATTTGAGACACAGCGGACAGGCGCGTAGCCAGGATTCTATAATAAAGGTGCCCTAGCCATTTTTATTCTTTTTTTTGGGGGGGGGGGGGCAAAGATGATATTTGAAAGGCCATTGTATGTGAGGAGGGAGCATTGTCCAAAGGGTCCTAGTTAGGACCACCTCCCTCCCTTGAGAAAAGTTTGAAAAAACGAGGGCCCTAAGAGCAATCTGAGACATTTGTAAAGCGTATAGCCCCTATGCCGAAGACAATTGTGAGGCTCTATCTTGTGTGAAAGTTGCATTTTGCCCTCTCAGACCCCCCCCTCCCTCCATACCAACTCCCACCCCCACACCCCACCCGTAGCTGCGCCATCGACAGTGGAGCTCACTTAATTGGATATCTGTTAACTAAATAAGCCTGTTAATATAACAATAACATTAGGTTGGAGGGCGTTACGGGTTATTAACGACCCGAGAGGAATGAATGAATAATGAGACGAAGTAGAGGGCCAATAATAAGACAGAGGACTGTTATTCTGGAATTCAACGATCGGGACTATCATATTGCAGTCGCCTTGCGAAGAAGATTTTTAAATAGAGGAGATTATTAAGCTGTAACATCACTAGAACAGGTGTACTGATGCTCGGGGAGCTTATACTGTAGAGTAAATATTGTGAAATAATGTGGGAAATATTTAATCCGGCACGACTATCTGCGAGACGCCGCGAAATTTTTTATTCACCCTCGTACTTTGCACCCTCTATGTTCTGGATTTATGTTCAAACGTCATTGTGAAATGACTTCAGTAATGTTACAGTTGCTGTATATATAAACGCTTTCGGTGTTAACTCTACGTTGGACATTTATTACTCTAGGATGTGAATAAAGCAATATCTCAGGTTTGTTATCACTTTCGTGGAAGGAAAAATATGGAATATAAAATCGTAGTTCTTCCACGTGAAGTGATCTCACAATGCATCTACATAGTTTTAAACGATAGACGTTGAATGTACCAGTGTTTCAGTTTAAAACTTTTTCTGGTAAATGTTACTTAGTTTTGAAGTTCAAAATTTGAATCCATGATTACAAAAGACGTCAGTAGTATGTCAGGGGCTTTTGGGGCAATATTTGGGGGACCTCGGTGGGGGACCTCGGAAGTGACGTCATGTCACGTGAACTAGTGGCGCCATGTTGGATTATCATGATAACCCGCATGAGCATTGTGACGTCATCCCCGTGATGATACGTGGTGTTAGTGCGCATGCGCAGCGCGTGATGTTAGGGTGATACGTGTTCCGTCGTCCATTTTGTATACTGGAGGCCGCCATCTTGGTTTCTATGGTGGCATGCGGTTGCTATATTACCCAAAGGCTTCTTATAGGACAGGGGTATGTTCGGAGGGTGTGTTCGATTGTACAGGAGTAATTTCCCGATTCGTAGAATTATGACAAACAACCCGATAAGTTGTACTATTTCGAATTCTTTCAGAATTCTCTGCTTCTGTCTATCTATGCAATAGTTTTCGTCTACCTGAGCATGTTCTTTAGTCCTGGAGTATACTCCAGTAGAGTAGAAGAGTCTATCAGCTGGAACAGCTTTGCTTATTATGACTATATTTAGCTGTTCTGGTCTATTCTTGTTAGTTCTGACCCTATTCCGAGTACTCTTGTTGTTTCATTTATCTAGATCACCCAATCAGTTCACTTTATTGGCGCTAACTAACCAATCAGATTGTTTCATTTTCCATAATCTGTATGCGAAGTTACCTCCCTTCTATATAACAAAAGCCTATATCATTTCCAAAGCCAATACGCTATCGAGCAGTTACTGAAAAGTCATTGCTCGAACGACTCGAAGCCCATCGAGCAAATGAGCTTTAGAGCAATTGCTCGTTCGAGTGACTCGCACATACTGCTCGACGACTCATTTCAGTATTCGAGGATACCTATGGCCTGGCATTGTATTATTATTTGAGGATACCTTTTATTGGATACTTACCTAAGGATACTATTACCTATTTGGCCCAGACTTCTGGGCCACCCCAAGACATACCTATCCCAAATTCTGCCAATAAGCTATCGAGCAGTTACTGAAAAGTAATTGCTCGAACGACTCGAAGCCCACCGAGCAAATGAGCTTTAGAGCAATTGCTCGGTCGAGTGACTCGCACAAACTGCTCGAACGACTCGAAGTCCAACGAGCAAATGAGCCATAGAGCAATTGCTCGTTCGAGTGACTCGCACGTATTGCTCGACGACTCATTTCAGTATTTGAGGATACCTATGGCGTGGCATGTTTTTATTATTTGAGGATAATTTTTATTGGATACTTACCTAAGGATACTATTACCTATTTGGCCCAGACTTCTGGGCCACCACAAGACATACATATCCCAAATTCTCCCAATAAGCTATCGAGCACATACTGAAAAGTAATTGCTCGAACGACTCGAAGCCCAACGAGCAAATGAGTTTTAGAGCAATTGCTCGATCGAGTGACTTGCATATACTGCTCGAGCGACTCGAATCCCATCGAAGCTATTTCCACTATGTTCAGACTTTGTGGCGCAAAACAAAAGATTTAGGTCTTGCCGACCTTACAGAGAAGACTCTGTGGTTGGATATTGGATAAGAAGAGCTGCTGGGCCTGGGGCAGCACGTTGAAAATATTAATTGGTCAGCCCCCAAATAATGAATATAATAATAATATAATAATAACACTTTGGCCAGCCGCTGATTTTTTTGCGGTTCTCGGACGAGAATGCCTTGGTTACCCTTGTACTCCCAACTGCCTCCCTATTCCCACGCTTCTCCTCTCCTCCCAGCACTCGGAGACGAACTGCTTGATGACATCCCTTGCCCCATTCTTCCCAATCTCTTCGATTAGCATATTAACCATCTCCTTTGAGTCTTCCCCTGACCACATGTCCTTCATTCTCCCATCACACTTCCCCATTATACTCCCAGTGAATCTAATTCTGTTAGACTGGTACTTTGGGCATTCTAGAAGAAAGTGTTCCAGGGTCTCCACCATGCCCAAATTACACATCTGGCACTCTTTTTCACTGTTTTCCCAATTTTCCCCTCAGCTGCAGGGATCGCGACCTCAGCTTGAACAACAGTGACCCCCCAAAGGTGCCATCAAGGTACTCTTCAAAACCTGGCTTCTATTTATCACGCAGGCCACCCAAAGACCTCTTTGATTTGACCCCCTCTCGCCAATTACGGTTACAATCCTCCATGACCCTTTCTCTGACGATTTTTTACCCTGGTTTTCCCCAACGTCCAGGTCCGAGATCTCCAATGAATAGATCTCTACCTCTACTAGCTCCCTCACTTGGACCATCCACCCCGTCTTGATATTTGAGTTGAAAATTCTCAAGAACATTACTTTACACCATCGGCTGTCGGGGAGATTTACCAAATAATTAAGATAACCGAGTTTCAACAGGTCTATCCTGTCCTTGATCCTCATCCACCCAAGCTCACCCCTGATTGCTTCTAGCGCTGCGGCATTACTCGACCCCGTTATCCATCGGCCTGCATTGTTCTGCAGGATTTCCAAGCTCTTTTCGGCCGTCTGGTTTAGGGGTACCGTATGTTATACTTGGCAGACCCACCATTTCCCAAATGGTTTTCCCCACGAAATCCTTATTGAAACTGTTTCTCCCTATAAGTTTCATTTGGTTAAGGATTCGCTTCCCCTTCAGAATCAATTTATTTGTGTGGTTTCGGTAGATGCTTCTTCCTGTAATGTTTATATTTACCCCCAAATACTCGTAATCACCTGTCTCTCCTACACTGAGAAGTTTGCTGCTCCCTTCCGGAATGTAGAACTCACCCACTCTCCACCTTCGAGTGGGGTCCACTTTGCGGCCCACAGGTATAACTCTGCTCTTGCTTTCATTAAGTTCGAGTCTCCATTTGCTCCCATATTTCCCAACAATTCCCAGCATTTTCGTTAGCCCCTCTTCGCTCTCTGACACTAGCACCATATCGTCTGCAAAAATAGCCCTGGGATCTTCAAGTCCCCAACTGCTACCCCCTCGTCGCTAGTCAGGAGTTCATCTCCTAAACCTTTGATGCACAATGCAAAAAGAATTGGCGAAATGATACACCCCTGGTTTAGGCCTATCTCCATAGGCACACGTTTTGTTGTAATGTTTCCCAGGTTGAGTTCACTCTGGACGTCTTTATATAATGCTTTCATAATTCCAACAAACTCGCCTCCTAAGCCCAGAGCCTCCAGCTTGCACCACATACCCTCCCTCCATACCCTATCGTATGCCTTTTTGATATCCAAAAAGGCCATAAACATCTTTTTCTTTTTTGCTTTCGCGGATTCTATCATTTGAGATAGCGTGAAAAGATGGACTGTAACTCTCCTCCCCTTCCTGAAGCCATTCTGGATTTCTCCCAAAAAACCCTTCTCTTCAATCACCTCCTGTAGTCTCCCATACAGGACTTTACAGAAAACTTTTCCAATGTTGCTACTGACAGAGATCCCACGATAGCTATCCAAAACGTCTTTTTCCCCTTTTTGTGAATAAATGTCACTTTGCTTTCTCTCCACTCCTTTGGGATCTCTTGATTTTCTATGGCTAGATTGAATAGGGCAGTTAGGCTTTCCACGAATTCCTTTCCCCCATTTTTGATAAACTCGTTAGGAATTTCATCCACTCCTCCCGCTTTTCCATCCCTTAATTTTGAGATCACCTTTCGCACCTCCTCCGTTTTAATTTCGCTGCACACGAACTTCGATAGGTTTTCCTCGACCTGATTCGGACACTCAGGTGGGTTCCCTATGCCCCATCGCTTGTCGTTTACCTTTTCCCAGTGCTTGACTAGTTCTGATTCGACTTGATCTTGCTCGTCTGTAACTCTGCCATCCACTTTAATACTCTGTGGGTTACTTCCTTTGTTACGTTTATTCACCCATTTCCAAAATAGGTTCGAACTCGACACCCCCCCCCCCCCCCCCCCCTGTCGTTCTTATCGCCCTAATAAGACTCCTATTTCGCACTCTCCGGTTATCGTCTTTAATCTTATTTACTTTATTTCGTGCTTGTTGGTATTCTTCCTTTGCTACTGTGGCCTCGTTGCTTTCCGCTCCCTTAAGTTTTCTACTTCTCCTGTTTGCAGCACATTTAGCTTTTCTACCCTTTATGGCCCTTTTCAGTTCTTCATTCACTCTGTACCCAAGTTCCCGTGTTGACACCCTGATCTTTCCTACACTTTCCTTCCCTGCCTCCACTAGGCTCGCAACTATGACGTCGGCCATCTTCTGGACACTGCCCCCCCCCCCCCCCCCTTGGGTACGGTTGCAAGCTTTGGTTTCAGTTTTTCATTGAACTTCGTCGAGTCAGCATCCTTTTTGAGTTCCCAAATCTCCTTAAAGATTTCTTTGCTTTTTACTAGATTTTTGGTCCTGATCGTCACTGTAATCAAGTTGTGATTACTATCCACCTCCATTTTACCCTCATCATCCACCTCTACCCCTATCACCTCCCTCCATAAATTAATATCTGTGAGAATATAGTCGATTATTGATTTTCTGTCGTTCCTCTCCCAGGTCCATTTCCTCTTACACCTCCCGTCCCTGTTCAGAATCTTCAGACCGAGCTCGTTTGTGAAGTTCAACAGCTTCCTTCCATTCTTGTTGACTTTCTTGTTCCCACCCTCTATGCCTTCTTCATTATCACCTATGTGTCCATTAAAGTCACCCATCAGAATTATACCGAGCCCCTTGTTTTGTAGTTCTGTGATATTGGACCTTAGTGTTGAGTATATCGAGTCATTCCACTCGGGTTTGCTTCCCTCCACCGCACAGTACACAACCCCAAGGGCAATACTTTTGTTTCTCAGACTGATCCTTACCCATCCAATTTCTTTCGATACCTCAGCCGAGGTGCTGACATTTTCCAGGTCTGTGATCAGCGACGGTTTTGAATCCTCTTTAATGTACATGCCTACCCCTCTCATTTTTTCTGGCCTTCCGTTCGCCCTACACCTATCCACACGCACCCCCTTACTTGGTCTACCCGTTCCTCGTGTCTTACCCACGCTTCGCTTAAGCCCATGACGTCAAACTCCTCTACCTCGATCAATGTAGCAATTTCACTTACTTTACGGTGGGGGCCCTGAATGTTGCTATAACCCACTTTCTGGGAATTAAGATTCATTGGCTTCTGTCTACTGGTCCCATTATTATCTCATCCTTGTATGTTTGTATATCCTATTTTGTGTACCTGTGCTTTCCTTGGGATGCTATTCCTATTGAAGTGGATTTTTGGTCCCTTTTCCTTATCACCCTTATCCCCTTTTTTACAACTATGGTTCATAACACATTTCCTGTGTTCATTCCCCCTTCCCTGTTCCCCCTCCCCTCCCTATACCAAAAAGGCTCCACCACCTGCAACATATTTCTTCCTAAAACATCTGTACTCCTTGGGCTAAGATGGAGACCATCCCTTCCATAAAGGTCCTTTCTGCTCCAAAATGATCCCCAATTGTCTACAAAAGGTATCCCAAGTTCCTTACAATACTCCCCCAATTCCTCGTTGACCCCAATGATCCACAAATTACGCTCGCCCCCACCACCTAGTACTGGGAGAAGCCCCGAAACCACTACCTGTACATTCTGGGCATTCAGTTGAGTTATGAAGTCCTTGTAAGTCTCAATAAGCTGAACTGATTTCCTCTCCCTGATGTCGTTAGTCCCCACGTGTACAACGACCATTGGGTCTGGGCCTGACCCCTTACTAGTCAACCCACTCTGTCCCTTAGGTCCTCAACCCTAGCCCCCGGAAAGCACAAATTGGTCCTGTTTACACTGTCGGGCCCACACACCACCCTATCAAACCCCCGCACTATACTACTCCCTGCAACCACCAACTGCCTCTTTCCTGTCCTACTACCCCTGTTACCACCTCTGTTCCCACTGAACCGGCTCGCAGTCTTGCACTCCGCCACACTAACCCCCATGCCTACCTCCACCTCTTCAGACCCCACCTGCTCCTCAGAATTCTCGAAACTACCTAACACGCTGAATCTATTTTGGACACTGCACTGCACTTTTTGCCCACTCCCATTTCAAGCCTCCTTGTCCCCGTTTACCACCTTAACCTTCCCTCTGACTCTTGCTCTGACAGACACCACATGGTCATCGCTATCTCCCTCACTATTCGATTCTAAACGAATACGCCTTTTGACCCCCCGACTCACACTACTAGCCTGGGGATTTGACACTCTAGCCTCTACTTCTCCCCTACCCTCAACCCGACGCACCTTCCTATTCCCAAAAGACCCACTATCCACGTCAAAAGTCTGCCTCCTACTACCCACCACCTTCCACCCCCATCGAATGCACCCTAACTGGGGTAACACCAGACTTTCCTGCCTTCCCCAGTTTCCTCCTCACCTCCTGCACCTCTTCCTCCAACTTTACATAGGCCTCTAACAGCTGCATTAACTCTACGGAGATAGCGCACATCCCCAACTCCCCCAGCTCACGCCCATCCACATACACCATTTCACAGTGCTTACACACATCCGACCGCTGGCCGTCCGTTGATAACTCACTAGCCCCTCCTGTGCTGGCATCAACCACTGCCCCCACCTGTAACCTATACTAGCCTATACTAGCCGTCTCTACACTGCTAGGCTGAACTTCTCGCGTCAAAAAACACTTACCGTCCATAGCAACCATAGCCAAAATTAGAAAGAGAAACTTAAAATTTTGAAAAACCGGTCGAAATCGTAAACAAAACAAAACACTGAAAATGACCCGCGCGAAGATAGGGAACATGCCACTTATATCCGATAGAAAAACTAAACTAAACACTAATATAACTATCTTTTATTAAAAATCACATCTATACAACACTAAAACAATATATATATATATCTACAGTAACACCTGGAAGAAAAGTATGGATAATTGAGCTAACTTTTGACAACTGAATTGAAATACTCCCTGTTTGGTTCCGAGATGGACACGCCCATATGGACTATTTCATTTGCTGCTATTGAAATGGCATGGAAGATACCACTAGAGTTCAAAGGATTAATATTTGTTTCATATTTCATAAAACATGGTTTTCTATTTATTTACCACAAACATGAATTATCATGAAATATGATTTTTATTTATTTACTATAAAACAAGTCCAAATGTTTTCTTTATTGTACTTCATATTTTTCATTTTATTGTCTTTTCTGTTTATTTATCACAAAAAACTATCTATTTGGTATACGGGAAAAAACCCAGAAGGAAAAAAAAACATAGAAAAAAAAACCCTTGGAAAAAATACCATAGGAAAAAAAAACCAACAAAATTTGACCAAATTAGCTTGAGTTGGAAAAAAACCCAAAGTTCCATGTTTTGTTGAAGTGTTTAATTAGACTTGTCAGACAGCTCGTCCTGGATTAAGAGCAGTTACTGGGTGTTATCTATATTTTGATATTGGCTTATTGGCAAGCCACTGGTTTAAAATATTTTAATCAGAACTGCCAGTGCTTTGTGCTTTGGTATTCCTCCCAGTTGATATTGTTCCTGTCGGAATGGAGTGGGTGAAGGAGAACTGCCCTGAAATCCTCAGTGACCTTGTGGACTGTTTTGATTCAACATATGTCTTTGGACGTTTCAGGAGAAATGTTTAGCTTCCGACGGTGTCCAGAAAGTGTGCCTCAGACGTCTGCCACCAATGTTCCCCCCGTCGGTGTGGAATGTCAATAATGCCACATTAAATGGCACTTCGAGAACAAACAATGTATGTGAGGGCTGGAATAACCAATTTCAGCAGCTGATTGGCCACAAACATCCAACTGTATGGAAAGTCTTGTTTGCTTTTAAGCAAGACAATGCCAATGCAAGAGATTCACTGCATGCAAGTTTAATTGGAGAGGTTCAGCGAAAACGCATTCACAAATCAAGCATGAAGCAACAGGAACGTTTACAAAACCTTTGTCTTCAATACAGTAAAAATGAGAAGTCCATGGGGGAATTATTAGGAGGCATTGGTCACAACATACGATTTCACTCTTAACCCTTTATCCAATACTGCAGTTTATTATTGTATATATGCATAAGTTCAATTCATTCATTCATTTGTTGAGTGTTGCCAAAATTTACATTTTCCATAACTTTTTTGTAAGAATATGTTGATTTTATAATAAATATGTAAACTTGATTCTCGTTTTTTTTCCTATTGGTGTTTTTTCCTTCTGGGGTTTATTCAAGTGTTTTTTTTTTTTTCCAAGGGTTTTTTTCCTATGGGTTTTTTCCCACATTCATTTATTTGTATGGCTATTCATGTCTAGAAATCTTTTCTTATTGTACTTAATCTTTTTCATTTTATTGTTATTTATTTCCTATCTATTTTCTTTGTTTCATAAAATATGGTTTTCTGTCTATATATCACTAAAAAGAAAAATTATTTTGTCATAAAACACAGTGGTGAAGAAGTAAACCACTAAAAGCTATTTAATTGTTTCTTTTCTGTCTGACTTATTGGCATATCCCACTTTATTCCGAAGATGATAAGTAAGGGATTAGCTGTTCACTCAACCCAATAATCTGTGATTATAAACTGTCTGACAACTGGAGTGTCTGACTAATGGGGGAATACCCATCTAACAAGGTGCCAAATTTATCCCATAGGCCTACGGATTATACGACACACATTGGAACGCTAAATATACATTGATTAGTAAGTTGCAAACTCCTCGAGACTGTGGCCTAGTTTCAAAAATAAACTCCATTTATTTTTAGTACCGTGATAGCGTTGTGGGTTTTCTATCGCTTTTTTTTCATGGAATCGCTTCACTGTGTGTTGAATTAAACTGGTTCCATGGAGGGTGAATATGAATTCTAGAGAAAAAAGTTCATTCCCCAGTTTTCTTCACTGAAAGCAGCTGAAAGGCGAGAAAATCGTCTGTAGTTCATCGGACTATTTGTTTTCTTCTATCCGTTGGTACACGTACAGTTTATCGGGTTCGCCTCGGAGCAGGGCTCAAACTTTGTTGTTTGAGGATACATTTGGGATAATTTATCATACTTTGTGAAACTGAAAGACACATTATTTCTATGGTAAGAGGTGGGACAGAATCGCTATCTCGGGCAACATCCAAGGTACATGGAGATTTAATTCCCGGATGTCTTTTTTCAACCATTCGACTTGCGCCTCGCAGTTGAAAATCGACATCCAGGTATTAAATCTCAATGCATCATGCTGTTGCCCGAGATAACGTATAATGTACGTTACATAAAAAAAATTGTTATGTAAAGGTCGATGTATATGGTTTTAGACCGACATATTGGGGATGTGGCCATGATGACACCACCGAGGTAAATGGAAACGTACCTCGTTAATGGGGATGGGTGGGGCTCGGTATATTGGAGTGTTCTTTTACGACCCAGCTCGGGGGGGGGGGGGTGGTGGCTACACCAAAGCATACACACATACCCCTTCAACCTACACACACTTTAAAAAAAACCTTCCAGCGCACCCATCAAGACTTTGGAAACGTATAAATTGCATTTCTTTGAATTTTCTTCCACGGGGACGAAGCATGGTATGTCCGGTCAGTTTTGGATATCTGCACCCCCCCCCCCCCCTCCCCCCAAACACACCTTAACACACTCCAGTGAGCTTCTATAGTCTCTGAATGGAGATATCATTGAATGGACTCCCATCAGTTCACGGGGGGGGGGGGGGGGGGGTCCTTGCTCTCTTTAGGTGGATGTTTCGTCCAGCAGACGAATATATTTTTCAAAGATTTAATAGAAAGATACATGTTTGCAACCAGGTGGGTGATTAACCCTTTACCTAACATGAAAATCAGACGACACTTGCAAACAAAATTCTTGAATAACTCATTGTTTCATTTTTTGTCTCAAAAACGTATGTTATGACCCCTCATTGGAACGAGCTCGTTCCAAAGAGGAATAATAACCTATGTTTGTAAGAAAAAATAATGAAAATTAATTGGCGATTTTTGTGAACAACGCTGGCCGGGTTTGACCGTTACGTTGGTTAAAGGGTTAAAAATGTTATTGCCGAAAGACATCCTTCTCTGTCATTCAATCAGTTAAGTGAAGACGCTTCATACTGGTTCAGTTGTTTGTGTAAATGTATAGCCCGACAAGTCACAATTGGGTCGTCATGTTGACTACCAATAAGGAAGTAGTACACTTTATACAGCTCTACATAAATGCATATGCATGTGTTACCCATATTAATCAGATTATTACCTCATTTGTCACGTGTCACATTAACCACAAGGAAATGTATCAATTAGTACAAGGGTTGTTGTATGTATAATGTACCGGATTTCTTTTCAGATATCTTCTTCAGAATGGTGTTCGTGGGGTTCGTTATGTTGGTAATGGCGCCATCTAGTTTTATAAAATTTATAAAAATGAACACTATGATAGGACCTTTCCAGAGTTCTTTTCAACTAGTGTTACACAATGTGTCGACTTCTAAATGAAATAGTGGTGCATTCGGGAGGTTGGGGGGGGGGGGGGGCTGGTCTCCCCACAATCCCCTCTGGCTCTCTAAAAATCCTGAATACTACGATTTGCATCATGCTGCATGGGGCGTCAACTAATGAAATTTACAGATGGCATACCACGCTTGATGTTTTTTCTCCAAGTAGTACCATTTGGGGAACATTTTTCAAAATTTGACGAATATTTGGAAAAATATACACTCTCCAGTCCATCAATGTGAGAGGGGCAGCACCTTCATACCTCTCCACAACTCAAGATTTCGATCTTCGTGATATGCCTCCGGAATAAAAATGCCCCCCCCCCCCCCACAATACCCGTGTACTTCCCCTAATATAGATACCTGGTTACAAGCCTGATGAAATAATAACGACACCCCCGCCACCGTGTGTGTGAATTTTTGATCTCTTGAAACGGTTGTACATAATGTTTTACGTAAAGAGAACACTGGCAGTCCATTAACAGAAGACACAAAAATCGCCAAAATTGAAAGGAGGATTACTGAACCACCCTACAAATATAAAATAAAATCGCTCATGTTTCCAGAGACAACTGAATATATCTACAAATGCAAAATACACTCGCCCATGTATCCAAAGACAACTGAACCTCCCTACAAATACAAAATAAACTCACCCATGTTTTCACAGACAACTGATCCTCCCTACAAATATAAAATAAACTCGCTCACGTCTCCGCAGACAATAGTGTATGAAACGGTACTGCTCATGCCACCAGGGGCGAAACGGTTAATTGTGAATTTAGAAGAAGAAAAAATACATTTAGACAGCATTGAACCATGGATTATTCATGGGTGAAGCTACGCGACCAGCACAGGGACGTGGCGACAGGGGAGGGGGTTTCACCCCCTCCCCCAATCCTGACAAAAATTTCCAATAGTTGGAAATTCGGAGGGCAAATCATGAGTAGTTGGAAATTCCATCTATCTGGATTTTAGAGCTAATTTGGTGCTGCTAATGTCTCCTTTACTTCCCAAAATTCCAACTCGGTTTCAAGTCGGCAAAAATTCCAACTGTTACTATTTACAACTACAGTGTACTCAATATCGAGCTTAATAAGTATGCTTTATGTCAATGGGTGCGAGATTTCTATAGTACGTCTACTTATCGTAATAAAAAAATCCTCGAAATGCACTTCAAGAAAATCACATCATGTAAAATCCTTATCCTGAGTTAATTCCATCATTCACAGTTACAAAATGATGAAACATCGAAAATTGATCATTCCTGCATAAGATCTGATTTAATGTTATGAGAATGTGAATTACTCAAAGTTCTCAGCTTGAACATTTGTTTAGCACATATTCAATTCTCAGAATAATACCAGATAATAATAACAACCCAATAATTCTATCATAAAAGTGTTGGCATTTCAGTTACTAGAATCAATTTTATGTCCCCTTTCATGGCTTCATTTTCAAAATGTTCCTGGGTAGTGAATTTCCAAATGGGGGAGGGACTGGAAGGGGAGTTCCCCTCCCGGCCCCTCCCCAGTTTGAAATTCACTACCCTACACCCTTCAATCGGAAACCTTTGGCATCGTTCCTTGTCCAGCAACCTTGTCCAAGTGGCGGTGAGTACTATGCGCCGGTGGTGCATTTGCCTTCAACTGCTACAAAGTCCGCTTGTGCCAAGTTTGTAAATTGGAGACTCTGGCAGCTGCTCCTCGCTGTCTGGTCGTTCTTTCGGGCACTCCGGCTTCATCCGTCCGTAAAACTGTCTGACACGATATGACACTGGTTGTTGAAAGTGTAATTTAACCTCAACAATAAAAACAGAACATAAATGTCTAGAAGCCAGAGTCATGTCGTGTTTGAAATCTTTACGGATGGAGGAAATCGGACTAACAGGAGAGAACTACTGAGCATCGACGAATAATTGACGGAGTCTCGGATCCACTGAGCCCCGCAAAAGCAGGATTAGCATCTCGCGTAATATGCAATATTCAACATTCAATAGTTTAATGCATTACACCATAATGGCAGTTACACAATACAAACATAAGAAATAAGAAGATATAATAGGTATCATAGAACTAAATATTTTCCCATAGGCGACCATTATAACGTTCAGTTGGAAAAAAATATGATCGCATCACTTTAATTTTGGCATTCAAATATCTCTGTCAAGAAAAGGCCTTCAGACAACTTTCTCTGATCCGAAAACAGGGGATCATGCAACAAATAAGAGGGAAAAACTGATACAAAGGAAAGTACCGGTCACGTGCACACATTTTTCAGGGAATTCCCCACAAAAACACACAAAAAGTAAGTTGTATTTTTTAGGTCCAAAAGTCATCAAATCACCCTCTTTTTTATCAGGAATATTCAACAATGATGCAAGATGTCAATAGAATGTTTCAAACTTTTATTGAAACAATATATTTTCCCAAGGCTGTTTATTTTTATTAAAGATTGCATCATTTCCTAGTGCAACATTTCAAGGTGGGTAACTCTAATTCAAATATTTAGTTCCGCGATACCAAAAATCACCCCCTATCCTACCAAAGAGACATTTTACCACTTCCATGAGATAAAAGAGCCATTTCTGCATTAGAAACCAACTTTTGGCTTTGGCTGAGTCAAAAACATGGAAACTTTGCTCTTTTAAGGAAAAGTGTCTAAACTTTGTCAATTGGACTTAAAAACTGCTATTGCCTCCAACAGATTTTTCTATCCTGTAACCTTATAAATTAACTTAGAGGGATGAGAATTTACAGCTTTCTTTAAAAAAAACTATCCTGATCCCAAAATAAAATTAAAATCTGCATCAGCACACAATACTTTTGGAAGAAATCTGTCTAATTTAGCCATACTGCAAGCAAAATTCGGGATGCAGCTATATATTTCACCAATATAAAAGGACTCTGCCATTTTATCCTAACAACTGATGTCAAATTTCCTTCTACGAACTGATGTGGTAAAATATAGCCCTGAATAGGACCCACGGTATGCCCCTTTTCATCAAAATCTATGATATAAATCATAAATTAATTGATATTGACCCAAAACAAACCTACTGTGCTATGAAATTTCCCATTTGTGATAGCTTTTAAATCACATTCTGGCTTCAGAAGACATTTCACATTGTGTTTGATGAATATTTTGCAATTTTTGTAAAGAAAAAGCCTCAGTTTTCTCAGTTAAGGCACATAGAGTCATTGGCATGGCACTGACAATACATAAAACAATGTTTTTTCTCCAAAAGAATGACCAGTACTGCTACTGTGGTATTTCATAACACTGGTAAGATGTATAATTCAAATATTTAGTTCCGTGATACCTATAAACATGGTGTATAATATAAAGTACTAATGATTTTTTTCTTTAACGAGGTGATCTCGTTTACGGAAGAATGGCCAGATCATGTTAGAAATAATATTAATCGATTTACTATCACAGTTTTTCAATATATAATAGTATTTCTCCGAATCATTTAATTGTTTAAATTCTTTGTTTTCTTTTATAATTTCTTCGAACCCAGTTTCCCTAATTTCGACATATGCCTCACGATCCATTAACAAAATGTTTTTCACTCTCTATTTCACCGGTATCGCACACCTGGAATCTCCTAACATTTAGGGGCGTTGGGGGTTGTTTATGTCTACCCTTAAATTGTATTTCTAAATTATGGTTACTAACCCTAAGTCTACTAAACAGTTCACGGCCCTGTCGAGATTTGGTGAATTTCAGATAAGATTCAAGCTTGATGTATTCATTTTTAACTAACCGATACGTTTGTAACTTATTACTGCCTTTCATTTTGTCATCATTAAACATATCTTTAGTAAATATTTCTCTGTGCTGAGATTCTTGTACATCTTTCAGGCAATTTCCAGTACTATTAGTTAACCTATTAGCATTGGAAACTCTTATATTATAGCGAGATACTAAGTTATCCAAGTTTTGAGCGACTCCTTGAATGAGTTGCAGAGTATGTTATCGCCAGCAATTTTGGATAATTTATCGACATATTTTTAGAGATGTAAGATGGCATCATTCATAAGTGGATATCTAGCCAACTCGCCCCGTGCTGCGTGATTAGATACTTTTCTATTTAACAATAATATTTGTTTACAAAATTTCAAGTGGACTTGTTCACAGGCTGTGGTGTCCGCAAAAGGAGTATTGAGGTCAGGGGCCCATATCTCGCAACCATGTAATAAACAGGTTTAATCAATTTATCAAAAAGTTTGCTTTTCACATCAAGAGTTAAGTCAAGTGATCTTTTGAGAGAATTTGCAAGGAAATGCATTGCTTTCGCTCCCTTTGTACTTAAATTCTCTTGAACTTGTTTTGTGTTTCCATTTTATGTGAATTCAAGACTTAAGTATTTATATTGATCTACGATATCTAATTTCGCTGTTCCAATACAAAACGTACGATCTTTTTTATCTTTTCTATTTTTGAAAATCATGCATTTTGTTTTATTAATATTGATACTAAGTTTGTTTTTATCCGCATAGTGTTCTAACTTCTGAACACATTTATTCAATCCGGGTGGAGACGCTGATAACATTTCCAAGTCATCGGCAAAAAGTTGGTGATTGAGTCGTTGTCCATTCACATTAACTGGTGAACAGGATTCACCAAATATACCGCAAATGTCATCAATAAAAAATTGGAAAAAAGTGGGAGATGTAGAACACCGTTGTCTAACTCCCACTGTTGAGAGTAAAGGTGGGCTCAAGCCTACATAAGTATTTATAGAATGGTAACTAGATTCACAAAGAGAGCTAAGAATTTTGAGGACTTTCCCACCGATACTCAACGACTTCATTTTCCCAAAAAGTAGCGATCTATCAACCGAATCAAATGCTTTCTTAAGATCAACAAAAGCCGCGTACATTGGTTTGTTCTCTCCTTTATATTTATTTGCCAACGTGCGCAAAATGAATGCACTGCCAATTGTTCCACGGTGCTTCCTGAATCAAATTGGTTATCGCTTATTAAATCGTTGAGTTCTAAATACTCATTCAGCCAGGGGAGGGTCAGGCAAAAAATTACGGATACAAGGTGGAAATTTTTACATTTTCAATTTTTGGGACCCACCACCCCTGCAATGCAATTTTTTGCCAGTCATGTCTTGAACACCCACCCCTCCCGCACAGTTTTTCCTCAAAGACAATTGGGGACCCACCTCCAGTTTATAAAATCTGTTTAACGAAGTATTCAAATTACCTAAATAAAAAAAAATAAATAAATAAATACTTTTCCCAAACATTAAAGGTGCCGCAAACCAACTTATCCGATATCCCAGCCCTGCTCTTGGGCATCAAAGGCATCCCTAGCCACAGATGGCCCCAAAACAATCTCTCTGCATATAAAGCCACAACGGAAATGCAGCATCAGACCTCCAAGTAACCACTGGAACCCGCCTCCACCAACTGAATTGCAGATATACACCCATTCATGTTCCAAGCAACACAACCCTTACCCCGATGTACAACATGTCTATGCTGTTCAGACACCAGTCGAATCCCACCACCAATAAGCCCTGCCCAAAATATATTGTTCCCACCTGGATATCTCCAACTGTCCACAAGAAATAGTTGTTTTTCATTTCATTACTTTTCGGTTAAATGTTTAGTTTGCACAGCTGGTCTGAGAGAGACCTAATACTGAAGTTCTTTGACCCATGCCAGGGTGGCTTGTCTGAGATGAATTGCCTCTTATTTATTTTTTTATGTTAGTGTCACTAGAATCATATTTACCTTGAAATTATACACATTTTTCACAATCAAGATTTTTATTCTATCAATCTTTCCAATTATTCCATACATGGAGGCACACTAGACCAATGGCATGAGGCACCCTGAGGCTTACTGAAGAATCAAATAATAGGAGCTACAAAGCACTAATAAGAGGCAGACTGCCTTAGTAGAAATATAAAGGAGTGAAAATCATGACCAAATAGCTGGGAATCACTTTTTTGTTTTGTAAATTTTTGCCAGACTCAGAACAGGACCCACCCCCTAATGAAGTGTAAAACATGGGGAAAAGATTCTAACATGGAGTCCCCAACACGTTATCAATGCTCTATTCTGTTCTAAGTTATGAATATAAGCACTTGAATTCACTGTGGTTGTAATTACTTGTCTGTAAAATGATATTTGGCAAAACATTGCATGACACCGGCAAAAACTGCACTTTGGGGCTCGGACCCACCCACCCACCCGGACCTTGTATCCTGGCATTTTTTTTATTTATTTTTTTTTTTTTTTTGCATTTTAGAAACAGGGGATGCGCTGCTCCAGGGTTGGGTAGGTGGGGTTGGTGGTAAAATTCTGCTTTTGAGTCTGGTAGGTGGCTGAAAATGACTGGTTTCGGCATTTTTTCATGCAATTTTTCAGCTTGAAGTCTTGCCTTTGACAATACATTATTCCACCCACATTCAGATTGTTTATTTCTACTTAGTCAGATAGTGTTATATGTTTTTGTGTGGATTTGGGAAATGTAATACATGTTATGGGTCAGATAACTAAGTTACAGAATATTTGCGTTTGAACAGAGTGTATGGCATGTTATTTTTGGAAATGTCTGGAAAACTGTGGAGCGGAACCTTATCATAAGGCCTCTTATTCATCTCATTTAGGACATTTGTCATACTTTTTTTTAACTGTTTACAGTGTCTATCAAACGAGGGTCGTTTACGATTTTGTTTATACCTAGAATTTATCACTCTCGATGAAGCTTTATTGATAAATTTATATTTATTTATTTATTTATTGGTGTTTAAGGTCACATATTTCTGCACAATGGCTAATCATGACCTCGACAGTTTTACGGGTGGAGGAAGCCGGAGTACCCGGAGAGAACCACCGAGCAACGGCGAGCAACCGTCAGCTCCCCAACATACTAACTCCACACAAGCAGGGTTAGCATTGGTTGAAGACAGTGTACCATCGACGTGCACTACGCCTTAGTACACAACGTCACCGTGCTCACACATGGGCAATGGGGGTGAAGTGTCTTGCCCAAGGACACAACGCGGTTGCCGCAGGTGGGATTCGAACTGAGGACCTCTCGGCTTGCAGCCTGCACCTCTGCCTACTGAGCCACCGCGCCCCCTTATTGATAAATAATATGATTTCATTTAGATCTCTAGTGGCCCTTTCGGTTCCAATGGAATTCGCAGAATAGTCTCTTAATATGCAAAATCAGCAATTGAAATTTTTGTTTTTTTTTTAATTTCAACAAAATCCTATCATGTGACCCCCCCCCCCCGACCCCCTCCCCTCCCCATTGGAACGAGCTTGTCATGCATGTTCCAATGGGGGTGGGGGTGGGGGGCACATGATATAATTTTGTTGTGTTTTTGGAAAACTTAAAAAAATTAAAATTTAAGTTTTCCTGTGATGGTTTTGGGGTGGGGTTTTCTTTTGGGGGTGTTTGTGGTTCTTTTCTCTCCAGTCAAAAATATTGAAATGTAACGTCTTGTTTTGTTTCTGTGGTATCAGATTTGTATTATTGCCTAAGTTGTTCGTATTTAATGTTTTCATTTAGAATATCAGGTGAAACCGTGTAAAATGTTTCTTTTCAACCTACTCACAATTGTTTACAATTGGCTGTAACATAAGTGCAAGCCCTACTTCGGAACTAACTCAAGCTTTTAGAATATTTTCCAAACGAGTTGGAAAAGTACTAGAGTGCAAAAGCACGAAAAAGATCGAAAAAAGGGTCGAGCGAGACCAGCGCTCGAAATTACAGGTACTCTCTCTGCACACCTCTTGCGTTTACCGAGCGCATGCGCAACAAACCGTGACGTCAATTCCTTTATTTTCCGCCATTGTTCATGGTCGGAAATTTTTGTGACTGTGCTGTTTATGATACTAATTCTTCGTGAACAACTTATTAATCGTCTTTAGTGTGCTACTGGATTGTATCCTTTTTCAAGCTACCAAATTATTACTCTACATTTAATGTTAATTTGTATTATTATTGCTGTGCTTTTCACACTTTATCTTGCCTTTCCCCCACGTGTGAACACGACCTTCGTTCTGTTTTCCGTCGGCGGGAAGCTTGATTGTTGTATTTATATCATGCCTAAGACTATTCCTTGTACCTCTTGTTTGCAGGTGAAACATGTGGACGATTCCCATACCACATGTGTCACTTGCAACAATTGCACTCAGGCCCAATCATGTGGTATCTGTGGGGTTTGGTCCTCTAAATTTTGGGCTTCTGTTAACAAGGTGGTTCTTTCCAGAGCTAGAACCCCTCGTTCTCGGGGTAAGGGTAGCCGTGCCGTTGCAGACATTTCTGCTGGTGCACGTGGTGACTCTGTCACACAGGATTCGGATCTGACTTCTGTGGCGAGCTCCTCTGCAACTGTTGACGGTGTTTGTTCTGTGATTCCTGATGAGGAGACCGCGGTCTCTTTGTCTTCGGATGTCACTATTGAGGCGTCTGTTTTCGTTGAGAGCTTTTCCGAGGTCAACTCGGTAACCCTCTCCGATCTGCCTCCAACACCGTCCACCGTTGTTGAGGGGGTTGCTACTCCAGATCCTATTCTGTCTGATGGTGGCTCTTCCATCTCTTCTGGGGATGGTCTACAGTCTCGGGGGACCGAGGCTGTATCTGCTGGTGTGTCTGTGTGTTCTCAGCCTCCCCCAGCCTCGCGGCGAGGCTGTGCGGGTTTGCTGTCTGCTCCGTCTCATCTGGCTAGGTTTGCTCCTAGTCGGTTGAGCCGGCCGGTCGCTTCGGCAGCGATTCCTCGTCCCTCGAGTGAATCGTTTATTGTTCCACCTTCGCCTGCTAGTGTGCCGACTAGCGGGATGCTGTTGGGACGTTGGCATCCAGGGCCTGCTGTTCGGCAGCGGTCAGTGACAGCCCCGGTTAGCTGTCACTCTCGGAACCTTCCTCCGGTGATTCCTCACTGTGTTCCGAGTCTGGGTGTCGATCGATGCTTGCCGTCGGTCTCAGAGGATAGGCAGTTGGGGCCGTCTGCTGCGCAGAGGTCAATGACAGGTTCCTGTCATTCTTGGGACAATCCTCCGGTGTCTTCTCACCGTGTCCTAGGTCCAGCTACCGATCGACGTGCGCCGTCGGTCCCTTTCGAGGATTTGCAGGCAGGGCCTTCTGTTTCGCAGAGGCCAGTGATGGCTCCTGGGCGTCACAATCGGGACTATCCTCCGGTGTCTTCTCACCGTGCTCCTATTCTGTCTGCCGATCGACGTTCGCCGTCGGTCTCTTCTGAGGATTTGGGTTCTTCTACCAGAAGGGTCCATTGGGAGGACACTCCGTCGGGCGTTTCTGCTGCGACGGATTCTCAGGGTGACCTACGCCAGGCCGTTTTGGCGCTCACCCGGTTGCTTTCTGGCAACCCTCAAGTTGGCCTCCCTGTGCCTCCTGAGGCACAACCTCCTTTGGTCGGTCGCCGAGATGTCTCGCCTGGCCCCTTGGATACTGCACAGTATTCACAGGAGGTTTCTGCTGGTCAGCCCGAGTTGGGCTACGTCTCCTCTGCTACGGAGGATGACGAGTATCTTGAAGGTGATGGTCCCCCCTCGTCAGTCTTGGGGCAGGCTTTGGATTTCGTCTTTGGCTTATTGCCGGACGTTCTACCTTCCGACCAGCCTTCTGTGACCGTCCGGCCGCGGTCCACTGTGGAGCGCCGTAACCCTGTTGAGCCTTCTAGCTCCGGGGCTTTGCGTCCTCTGCAATCGGCTCAGGTGGTTGAGTCCTTCCAGGGCTTAGGCGCCAAAATGCGTTCTAAGGCCCTTAAGGGTTCCTTCTTTTCTAGAGCTGATGCCTTCCTGCCTCCATCGCGGTTTCGTGTTTACGATTCCGTCTCTCCACCAGTCTTCCAAGGGATGACTACTGTGGATGAGGATTCTTCTTCCCTCGGGTTGACTAAGCCTAAGTCGGCAGTTCTCCCGATGTCGGTAGTTGAGTCTATGGTGGGCCTGTCCCGAGAGATGCTGGGTATGTTATCTCTCGCGGACCATGTTGTCGCTGCTCTGGCTGAATATTTTCCACCAGGGGAGTTTGATGACGCTCAGGCGCCTTTTCGCGTTTTGTCACAGGCTCTTATGAACTTGACTCACGCTCACGCCTGTAACACGGCCAATTTGGAGCTGGCACGCCGGGATGCGGTTTTGGATTCTTTACCATCCCTTCCTTCTGAGCAACGTGCTGTTCTGAGGTCTGCCTCTTTGGTAGGACCTCAGTTGTTCCATGGTTCCGTGGAAGCTGTTCGTGGCGAAGTTCTTCGTCATTCGAAGGACCAGCTTTTGCTGAGACAGCTTGACCCACCTGCTGCTGCGGGTGGGGGTCGTTCCAGGCCCGCCAAGCGTGCTGCTGCGTCTGCCTCGTCGGCGACGTCGGCTACGCCTTCGGCTCCGTCTGCTCCTTCTGCTCATAAGAAGCGCCGACGTGGCCAGGCCCGCTGGCAGCCTCAGGCTGGAAAGTCTCAGGACTCTGTCACTTCCCGAGGTGGTTTCTCCTCTCGGGGGCCTCGTCGAGGCCGCAAGTGAAGGTTCTCACCTCGATTCGCCTCCAGTCGGAGGAAGGCTGTCGCTGTTTTACGACCGTTGGACAGAGATAACGTCGGACTCTTGGGTCCTCGACGTCATTCATTCCGGTCTGCGACTGTCCTTCCATCGGCACCCCAGTTTATCTCGGGTGCCCCTTCCGACTCAGGTCCCTTCAGATTCTCTGCGTCGGGACCTTCTGGTGCAGGAGATCGACAATCTCCTCACCAAAGGGGCGATCGAGGTGGTCAGGAACACCCTTTCACCGGGGTTTTACTCGAGACTTTTCTTGGTGCCGAAGAAAAACGGCCAATTTCGTCCTGTCATCGATCTGAGTACCCTGAACGAATACATAATTGCTCCTCGTTTCAGTATGGAGACTTTCCGGTCGGTTCGACGTTCAGTTCATCAGGGCGATTTTGCGGCCAGTATCGACCTGAAGGATGCCTACTTCCATGTACCCATTCATCTGGCGTCACGGAAATACCTTCGGTTCTCGTTTCGGGATCGAGTTTTTCAATTCAGAGCTCTCCCGTTCGGTTTGAACCTGGCTCCTTGGGCCTTCACCCGACTGATGTCACATGTGCTTGCTTTCCATCGCACTCAGTCGGCGGTGACTTCGTCCGCCTACCTAGACGACATCCTCCAACGGCACCACGATGCTGCTGTTCTGGAGTTCGATGTCCGGCAGTTTCTTTGCCTTCTAGCGTCGCTGGGTTTCAGAGTCAATCGCGAGAAGTCGGATCTTCTTCCTTCTCAGCGATTCCGTCATTTGGGGATGGATTTCGACACTCTTCACAATGTAGTGTCGGTTCCCCAGGCTCGGGCGACGATTCTTTCCGCCTTGACTCGGGACCTGCTTCAATCTTCCTCGGTCTCGGCCAGGACTTTCCTTCGGATGCTGGGCCTTTGCGGTTCGGTGACCGATCTCATTCCGCTCGGTCGCTTGTTTGTCCGACCTCTCCAACACTTCCTGTTGGATCATTGGCGTCCGAATGTAGATCCGCTGGACCTGGAACTCACTATTCCTCGGTCTCTGCTTTGTCACCTCCGCCCTTGGGCAAATATTCCCTGGCTGACACAGGGTGTTCCGTTGGATCTTCCTTTGGCCGATCGCATCCTTACTGCGGATGCCAGCGATCGGGGCTGGGGTGCGACGTTGGACCCTCTCGGTCTGTCTGCTCACGGAGAGTGGGACAGCGAGCAGGTGGACCTTCATATCAACCAGAAGGAGCTCCTTGCTCTTCTGTTGAGTTTTCGGCTTTGGATCCCTCATCTGTCGGACCATGTTGTCCTACTTCTTTCGGACAATTCGACAGTAGTGGCCTACATACGGAATCAGGGAGGCACTCATTCGATTCCTATGTATCGGCTGTCTCGGGATCTTCTTCTGTTGGCACGGGATGTGGACGCTCGGGTGTCCATTCGACACATTCCCGGGCGTCTCAACGTCCTAGCAGACTCCCTGTCCCGACGCGACAGTGTCCTTCCAACCGAATGGATGCTACATCGGTCGGTGTTTCAGGCGATTTGCGAGCAGTGGGGTCGTCCTCAGGTCGACCTTTTCGCTACTCGCTGGAATCATCAGGTAGAGACTTTTGTCTCCCCTTGTCCAGATCCTCTGGCATTTGCAGTAGACGCTCTGTCTCTGGACTGGACAGGCTGGGTCGGCTATGCCTTTCCTCCTGCACCGATTCTTCCTCAAGTTTTAGCGAAGATTCGTGCTTGCAGTTGCAGGATCATTCTGATCACTCCCCTGTCTCCACAGAGGGTGTGGATCAATCTGCTGCGGCCTCTATTGGCCGATCGACCGATTCGTCTACCTCTACGTCGCGATCTTCTTTCACAGGGTCGTCCCAGGAAGTATCACAACAACCTGGCGAGCCTGTCCCTTCACGCCTGTCTTTTATCAGGTCCAGTCTCCGACGTAGAGGTTTTTCGAGACGATCAGTGGAGTGCATTTCTGCATCGCGGCGACCTTCCACTGGAATGACTTATGCCGCCAAGTGGAAGGTTTTCTGCCGCTGGTGTTCAGATCACAATGTGAATTACCGTGATCCGTCTATCGCTCAAATTGCGGATTTTCTGGTTTTTCTTTTTGACTCCAAGGGCCTCCAGCCTATTACGATTAAGGGCTATCGGTCTATGCTGTCTGATACTTTCTCTTATGTGGGAAAGCGGTGTATCGGTCGTAATCTTTTCCTCTCCAAACTTATTCGGCACTTTTCTTTGAAGAGGCCTCGAGTTTTGCGTCTTACACCCAAGTGGAACTTGGCATGGGTGTTGCACTGTTTGGAGGGGGCGCCTTTCGAGCCTTTATCTGAGACCGACATGCGTTTTCTCACCTATAAGACGGCTTTTCTTCTAGCGTTTGCTTCTGCTCGTCGAGTCAGTGAGCTTCATGCGCTATCTGTTGATTCTGCCTTCTTCCGAAATGAGGCTAACAGTGTTACATTCACTACTGATTGCTCTTTTCTGGCTAAGAATCAACTCCCCGATTCGGTACCTCCTCCCATCTGCATTCGGGCTCTCCCTGCTGTAGATGGACGGAGGCCTCTTCTTTGTCCTGTTCGTGCGGTCAAGACTTACATTACTCGCACTCAGTTCATTAGGAGGGATCGGAAGAGATTTTTTCTGTCTCTCATTCCTAAGCGGCAGTCTATCTCTTCCCATTCTATTTCCAGGTGGATCTGTCTTGCAATCAAGCTGGCTTATTCTCGCTTGTCTGCATCGGATCTTGTTTCGAACCGGCTTAATGCTCACGAGGTTCGTGCCATTTCTACATCCTGGGCGTTCTCCAATTCTGTTTCGCTCCGTGATGTTATGAATGCGGCTTACTGGAGGAATGCTTCTACCTTCTCCTCCTTTTATCTCCGCCACCTTCAGCAGCAATCTGAGGACCTTTATTCTTTAGGTCCTCTCGTTGCTGCTCAGGCTGTGGTGCACCCTCGTTAAATTGTTTTTGTCGAGGTTGCGCTTCTCTCAGCCTTGTTCTTTTCAGGTGCCTTCTCTCTTTCTTCATTACAGGTTTTAGTTTTTGTTCTCTGCCATCCTTGCTTTCGTTACTGCTACTCTTGTTGGTATTGGTTATGTGATTCACCTCCTCCTATTGTTTATTCAGCCAATTGTAAACAATTGTGAGTAGGTTGAAAAGAAATTAAAATTTTTTAGTAAATTTTGTTTCTTAACATACCTACCACAATTGTTTACCGGAGGCCCACCCTCCTTGGGGATATCTTTGATATCGATGCCTCCCCGCTAAATCACAAACTTCTCGTTGGCGGAAATACGGAATTGACGTCACGGTTTGTTGCGCATGCGCTCGGTAAACGCAAGAGGTGTGCAGAGAGAGTACCTGTAATTTCGAGCGCTGGTCTCGCTCGACCCTTTTTTCGATCTTTTTCGTGCTTTTGCACTCTAGTACTTTTCCAACTCGTTTGGAAAAGATTCTAAAAGCTTGAGTTAGTTCCGAAGTAGGGCTTGCACTTATGTTACAGCCAATTGTAAACAATTGTGGTAGGTATGTTAAGAAACAAAATTTACTAAAAAATTTTAATATCTGTTTCAGATGAAGAGTCACGAGAAAATATCCAGCCCACCGATCTTTCAATAATGGAAAATATAGCAGACACACCAAATATTGAATTATTAGCTGATGATGATATATCTATGTGGGTGTCACGGCGGCGGCAAAAATTACCAAAGGATCGCAAGAAACCAGGAAGAAAACCTGGGCAAGGTAAATATTCAAATCAGTACTTGGCACGCTGTTCAATGAATGTTGTATTGACCACTTTAATGCCAAGTCAGAGTAATTGTCAGACAGCACCATAATGCACAACCTAATTCTTGTATTCGCATTGGATGGGACAGGGCCACAACTGGGCTTCGTTAAGTGGAGGCAGGGGCAACTTATTTTTCTGCTGCCAATGGTTCTCAATGTTTCTATGGCAGAAGAAAAATAATTTTTTAGCCACTTCACTTCACCGGGAACTGGGTCAAGAGTGTGTTATCTCCTTAGGTTAAAGTCCAGGGTCTTTCGTGGGACAAAAACGAATTTTTCATGTCAATTGGTACATCCATGGCACTTCTTTTAGCGCTTAACCTTTTACCTACGGTAACGGCCAAAACCGACCAGCGCTGTTCACAAAAATCGCCATTCAATTTTCTTTATTTTTTTCATTTTTTGTCTCAAAGCCATAGCTTATGACACCCTCATTGGAACGAGCTCGTTGAGCTCGTTCCAATGAGGGGTCAAAAGCTATGATTTTGACGCAAAAGGTCAAAAAAATGAGTTATTCAAGAATTTTATTTGCAAGTTTCGTCTGCTTTTCGTGTTAGGTAAAGGGTTAAGTTCCCAGACAATTAACCCTTTACCCAACACAGACGATTTCAAAATTTATTATTTTATATATCATTTTTTAAATTTTTCACAAAATTTTCAACAAAACCATATCGTGTGACCCCTCTTTGGTACGAGCTCGACGAGCTCGTTCCAAAGAGGGGTCACATGATATGGTTTTGTTGAAATTTTTCGAAAAATAATTTTTTTTTCAGCTGCTGAATTTGCATATTACGCGGGCGGATGCGGGCGATTCGTTGGGTAAAGGGTTAAGGCATAACATTAGCAAAATAACCCAAGAAATATCAAGGTGACTGTACATGTGTGGCGAGAGGTTTCGTCGTAGTATGTACGGGATCTTAGAATGTCCAAGTGATATATAAGACATACATAAACGGAAACATTTATTTACATCCAATAACGGAATCAAATAACAGTGAATATGGCTGGTGTTGACATCGAGCTCTGAGGGACAGAATGTCCTGTGACCGTGGAATTCCAGAGTGAAGGCTCAAGATCAATGGTTTCCCGCACATGGACAGCGTGGGGCAAGGCCCTTTCGACCCTCTTTTATTGTACATTTAGACATTTTACGACATGTCCGGGCGCATAAAAGGGGGAAGGAGGCCGGGGTCGGGTCAGGTGCGTCTGGTCTTTTTGTCTTTTTCTTTGTTTTTCCGAGTGAAAGTTCTTGGCCCTATCTTTTGGGCTTCTATGGCTTTATATGGATAATTTAGAAGTTTGTCTTCGGTTTCATTATCAATCCAGTGGACTTCTACAAATTTTCTGTATTGGCTGAGGGTGCCGATGAAGTCGAATTTGAGAGATCCGCGCATTTCGATTACATGCTCGTCCAAGGTTTCGATGAATTCGGCGGATAGTATCTCTTCATCCAAGATGTTGTGGCATTCCTCGTCGGAGCCCTGGCTTGGTTGGTCCAAGCTGATGGAAGATCTATTTTGAAAAAAAAACTTCAAGCATTGTATGAAAATAGCTCTTATGCTTCACCAACGAGGGAGGGAATTGGGCCCCCATCCATATCAAAAAATGGTATCAGACAAGGTTGTATGATGTTCCCCACGCTATTCAAAATTTTTATTGATGATATTAAAGAATTCGATCGAAAGTGCGCATTGGTATCCATTGATAATAAACTAGTGAATCAACTTCTAAGAAGATGATTCACTAGTTTATTATCAATGGATACCGATGCGCACTTTCAATCGAATTCTTTAATATCAATATTAAATAGATTTTAACAAGGCACTCTCCCATAGATTTTAACAAGGCAAAACTTGACGAAAACTCAAATGGCTTTAATGCAGCTGATTTAATCATTGCATCTAAAACAAACGAAGGTTTACAAAGCTGCTTACATGCGTTACACACGTAATTACAGAAAAATAAACTGGCTATAAATACAGATAAAACTGAATGCATGGTTTTCCGCAAAAGCAACACCATCATTCATAATAGGCAATACTGGTGTTGATGTCGTCAATGAATATTCTTACTTGGGTATAAAGCTTTCCGTGAATAGGTCGTTCAAGAAGGCCCAAAATGGAAATGGCCAATTAGGACATGAAAGCATTATCATCAGTTTCCTTGGTAAAGTCTTTATGGGAATATTACATGACATATTACATGACATCGATTGAAACGTGAATAAAATTATTTGAGAAACTAATCAAAGCTATGGTGTTTTATGGTAGCGAAATATGGGCTTCGACGATAAACTTGAACAGAATTGATAGCGTGCCATTTGAAACGATACATCTTAAAGTTTGTAAATATGCATTAATTTAACCCTTTACCCAACGAATCGGCCGCATCCGCCCGCGTAATATTCAAATTCAGTAGTTGAAAAAAATATTATTTTTCAAAACATTTCAACAAAACCATATCATGTGACCCCTCGTTGGAACGAGCTCATGGAGCTCGTTCCAACGAGGGGTCACATGATATGGTTTTGTTGAAATTTTTTGAAAAATTTGAAAAAATGATATTTAAAAAAATAAATTTTGATATCGTCTGCGTTGGGTAAAGGGTTAAGTGTAAATAGAAGGTTATCGAATCGTGCAGTGCGCTCGGAACTCGGTAGATATCCAGCTGTAATTGAATCATAGACTCGCGCTGTTAAATACACTTCAAAGTTTCATGCAACTCATAAAGAATCGCTAACATTCAAGGCTGTGGCATTATGCAGTGATTTTACCATCCCGGAAAAATTCTCAAATAAACTCGATGTACCAATGATAAGCGAGATAATGAATAACGATAATACACACTCTTTCATGGTAGATAACATCATCATTAAACTGGTGAGTAACCATATTTCTAATTTCATAGCAGACATATTTGATGACGATAGAAAGAAAGTGGAAAGAACAAGCTAAGAACATATAGAGAATTTAAATCTGATTATGAATTAGAATCATATTTGAAAAATGTTAAAGATATGGACTGGAGAAACCTTCTCTGTGAATTACGAATTAGTAGCCATTTAATGGAAATTGAGAAAGTGAGACACAAAGCAACCCAAAGTTCCTGGAATGGAAGGATTTGCAAAAAGTGTAATTTAGAAATCGAAACAGAACAACATTTTAACATGACATGTCCGATATATACAGAACTCAGAAAACAATAATTCGCGGAAATTGGGAAACTAAATCAAACCTTTACAAACATGAGCGACAAACAAAAATTCATATCTTTAATGAGTAACATGAGAAGTGATACATGCAACGTCATCTGCAGCATGGTTGGAGCATTTCTTCGAAAAAGAAATGATTCACTTAACAAGTGCTGATAACATACAGGTAAAGAGTAATAGATACGGAAATGTATGGTTATCTTTATATTGTTTATTGTTATTATATACTGGCATCTGTCTCATGCTGACGTTATTGCCATTAAAATATCTACCTATATATCGATGGTTGCTAAAATGAATACCCCCCCCCCCCCCCCCGTTCCCCCACTTCTTCATTTCGGAAAGCATCCCTATCTTCTTCTGTTGGTGACTAATGTCGTCCACCCCTTCGACATGGTTAATATTACAGCACTATAATGGATGCACAACAAATTTCTATTTCTGACTGTTAATAATATATATTAATATAAACTGATTGTTTCGTTTTTTTCACAGTGTCGAGTGTCTACCATCTATGGGAATATTTAGTTGATTCTCTTTTTGATCCGGAAATGAATCCCCCCGCCATTAAATGGACAGAGAAACACAAAGGTGTCTTCCAGATAAACGACACGAAAGAGCTTTCAAAGAGATGGGGAATGGTAAAGAAGAATAAAAATATGACATACGAAAAGATGAGCCGGGCACTAAGGTAAAGCAAAGGGGCGTTGTTTGCCGCCTACAACAGTATCATTTTGTTGTTACCATCATAAATACAATTTGATCGGTTATTCAGTATACTATATGCCTATTATTTATTATTTATTTATTTATTTATTGGTGTTTAAAGTCACATATTTCTGCACAATGGCTAACCATGACTATGACAGTTTTTACGGGTGGAGGAAGCCGGAGTACCCGGAGAGAACCACCGAGCAACGGCGAACAACTGTCAGCTCCCCAACATACCAACTTCACACAAGCAGGATTAGCATTGGTTGAAGACAGGTGCACCATCGACGTGCAGTACGCCTTAGTACACAGCGTCACCGTGTCTCCACGTGGGCAATGGGGGTGAAGTGTCTTGCCCAAGGACACAACGCGGTTGCCGCAGGTGGGATTCGAACCGAGGACCTCTCGGCTTGCAGCCTGCACCTCTACCAACTGAGCCACCGCGCCCCTACTATTTGCCTGGACTTGTAAATTAATGTTGAAAGCGGATTAACATCTTAGCTGCCGAAAGCGACTATTGTCACCTATTTTTATGATGATTATCTGTAATAATCTGTTATTATTCTGGTATGCGCAGAAAAAAAACCTACCATCTGATTAATTGTTGGAAAGGGCTCAGAGAGCCCTTTCCAACAATTAATCAGATGATAGAGTTTCAAGTATGTCATTAATTTTATTAAACTTCCTCGTATACAGGCGTACATAGAGGTCCTCCATGTATGGAAAAAGTGGTAAGGGTTAACCCATTACCAAACACGAGTGGAGGACAACACTTGTAAAAAATTACGTTTATATCGAACAAAATTTCTCTCAAAAACATATATTTTGACCCTGTGTGTTACACAGAATTCGATTAAAGACAGGAGGGGAGGGGGGGGGGTCGTAAATTGTTTCCGGTATACTAGCTCTGGGTGGGTGGGTTGGGGTCCGAGACCCCAAATGCAGTTTTTTCGGTTTCATGCATTCTTTTCAAAAAACATCTTATAGACAAACTGTCACTCTGAAATTTAATTTAAATGCTTCTCTTTATAAACACGTGCATAATAGACCAGTATTGATGTGATTGGAGGAGCCTGTTATAATTTTTCACTAAATACTTGCCTCTAAATAACCCCAAGGTTGGGGGTGGTGCAATTTCATTTGAGGAAAAAACTTGTAAGGAGAAAATTCCATTCCCATCAGTTTCCATTGATTCTGATTTATTCAAGCAGTTCACAATTTCTTTGGCTGCCTTCGGTTGTCTGTGCTTATAAAAGTCCTATCAAACCAAATCAGCATTGAAGAAACAACACACTGTATGTCTTTATGGGCTGTTATGGTATTTGCATTTAGCTGTCTGCGCTTATATAAGTCCTATGAAACTACATCAGCATTGAAGGAACAACATACTTTATGTTTTATGGGCTGTTATGGTATAAGTCTATGGGTATGAAATCTGTGTTGGACTTTCTGAAAGAATAAAAAACCGAGTTATCCAAAACTTGTTTGCAACTGCCAAACCAGAACAATTGCATGGAAATAAATGGAAGGTAAATAATCAAATATTAAATCTTAACATAACACGGGTGTAAAATAAAGAGAAGAGGGTGCAAGTTACCCGTTTGTAATATCACATTTCTCTCTTTGCGCTGAGTGCAACAGATTTTGTGTTCATCAAAATTATCACTATAAACCTGTAAAAGCCACACTTTTGCAACATGAAAGATTCTGAACACCCACCAGCAACACAGCTATCTTATCTTTTTCTATCAATTGGGGTAGGTCCCAAATCTGTCTTGGAAAAAAACGTACACTTCCGGAGTGGATGTCTGGCACTTGACAAGTAAAAACTTGCACTGGTCGGTCCCGAAACTTGGAAAAAAACATTTTTTTCCACCTTGTGTCCGTAATTTTTACCAGCCCCCACCGCCCACACCCGTTAAAAACTATTATTATGATTTATTGGTGTGTAAGGTCACATATTTCTGCACAACGGTTAATCATGACCATGGCAGTTTTACGGGTGGAGGAAGCCGGAGTACCCGGAGAAAACCACCGAGCAACGGCGATCAACTGTCAGCTCCCCAACATACTAACTCCACACAAGCAGGGTTAGCATTGGTTGCAGACAAGTGCACCATCGACGTGCAGTACGTCTTAGTACACAACGCCACCGTGCCCCCCACGTGGGCAATGGGGGTGAAGTGTCTTGCCCAAGGACACAACGTGGTTGCCGCAGGTGGGATTCGAACCCAGGACCTCTCGACTTGCAGCCTGCACCTCTATCTACTGAGCCACCCCCAACCCCCGTTAAAACTAAAAAAATCAAATTTGTAAATATCCCCAAATAATAACGTTGCGTTTACTAAAGGGTTAACACTTTACGAAAATCGAATAGAGGAAAATAGTTGCAAAAACAGTTCTTGACTAACGAAAAATTTTATTTTTTTGTCTCAAAAACATGGCTTATACCGTCATTACAACCAGCTCAACGACCTCGTTCCAATGAAGGGTCACAAGCTAGATTCAGCTTTAGATTTATTCAAGCAGTTAGCACATACACAGAGGCAGATTGTGAAAACAAAACAATAACAATGGCAGAATCAAACATTCAAAAGAAAAAGATGTTAAAAGTACACACCAATAAACTATATATAACGCAACATAACGAACAATTATTGCGGGGGCCCCTAAAGGGCCCCCGCTCTACTATATGTGGTTGCTTTTTTTCATGGGATGATTTACTGTGAGCCTTTTCTAAATTGGGGAGAAATCATCACGATCCACTACAGAAATGCATACTTTTTATTAAAATCGGTTCTAATTGCTCTGCGTTTACTTCAGTTAAGGCTTGGGTCTTAACATTTCAACTGAACATTTTTAAAAAATCAAAATCATTTTTCCAATGCACGCAATCTGAATTCTCAGTTTTTCTTGCATAAACTTTGACAGATAACAAATATTTCTATTTCAGGTCATTGACCGTGAATTTTTGTACCGACTAACAATTTTACTCGAAAGTAATTTTTTTATTTTGTTTTATTTTTGTGAGCCCTGCTCCCCTGTGTTGAAAGAAGCACCAGATCAGGTTACAGATGGGATTACATAGCTGGGGGATATTGTTTCGCATTATCAGGTTAAATTTTCCTTTTATAACCATAAATTGAAAGTTTTCAGTCTTCTTATTTATTTCTTTTAGGAGGTTTTTTTCTCATTTTGTCAAATGAGATACACTCCTTTACGTTTTTCGATGGAAATTCGTGGTATCGAGTGATTTGCGCATGTCCGTCGAACATGGATTCCATCTTCAATAAAAAATGCAGACAGTGTTGTCCTTTCCCGAATGCAGTAGTATCGCTGCACTCTAAAGAGGTTTGAGTGCCTAACTTTGTTCTTGGACATGTGAAGCACATTTGGCCACAAGTTGTTCTCGTGAAATATTACTTTATTATCAGTTCTGGTACGAATAGTTTGTAGACTTCCAGGAACCAGTGGTGCGTGTTGTCAACTCGATTACACATGTGTTTCGTATTCTATGCATCTCAATCTTCATTTTGATGTATAATCTGTGTATATTTAATTTGAATTTAAGGTGCTGTGTAAGTAATGAAATTTTGTTTATTTTGAAATTCACACCTCTGATATTCCTTAAATTCAAATTAAATATACACACATTATACATCAAAATGAAGGTTGGGAGGTATATAACACGACAAATATATGACATCAACTCAAAGAGTTGACAGCAGGCACCACTGGTTTCTGAAAGTCTGCTACCGTATTCGTACCAGAACTGATAATACAATAATATTTCATGAAAACAACTTATGGCCAAATGTGCTTCACATATCCAAGAACAGAGCTTGGCATTCAAAACATTTCAGGATGCTGCGATAGAACTGCATTTGGGAAAAGGACAACACTGTCTACATTTTTTATTGAAGATGGATTCCATGTTCGGCAGACATGCGCAAATCACTTGATACCACGAATTTCCATCAAAAAACAAAATCGTAATTTTAAGACATTTCAGCAGATGTCATGATACCTTGCATGGAATATGACAACTGTACAGTCTCTATACACTAATAGTATGCTGTATTAAGGGGATCTTTCTCATTATTTGATTTTAGACGGCGTTGTTTTTCGATGTTTTTTCCGTCCGATGACGTTGACCGGAAATCGAAAGTAAGAATATATGTCAAAGACGTCACTTTTGGAATTTACCCCCATGTATCTCTGTCGCTGTGTTTTGAAGGATTTTGATGCACAAGCCTTGTTCTTGGATATGTGGAGCACATTTGGCCATAAGTCGTTCTCGGGAAATAATATTGTATTATTAGTTCTGGTACGAATACGGTAGCAGACTTTCAGGACCCAGTGGTGCCTGCTGTCAACTCTATGAGGTGATTTCATATATCACCTCTGATATTCCTTAAATTCGGATTAAATTTTCACAAATTATAGATCAAAATGAAGGTTGGGATGTATAGAATACCAAACACATATGTAATCAACTCATAGAGTTGACCGCAGAACTGGTAATAAAATAATATTTCGCAAGAACAACTCGTGGCCGAATGTGCTTCAGATATTCAATAACAAAGCTATGCATTCAAAACACTTTCGAGTGCAGCGATAGGAGTGCATTTTGGAAAGGGACAACACTGTTTGACTGTTTGCATTTTTTTATTGAAGATGGTTTCCATGCTCGACAGACATGCGCAACTCACTCGACAACACGAATTTCCATCGAAAAACAAAATCGAAATTCTAAGAAATTTCAACAGGTATCATGATACCTTGCATTTAATATGGCAACTGTGCAGTCTCTATCTAATAACAGTATAATGTATTAAGGCGATCTTTCTCATTATTTGATTTTAGACGGCGTTGTGTATAATGCTTTTTCCGTCCGATGACGTCGACCGGAAATCGAAAGTAAATTCATATGTAAACAAAAGCAAAGGTTTGGGAATTTACCCCCATGCAGCTCTGTCGCTGTGTTTTGAAGAATTTTGATACCCTAGCGTTGTTCTTGGATATGCAAAGAACATTTGGCCACAAGTTGTTCTCGTGAAATATTATTAAATTATCAGTTCTGGTACGAATACGGTAGCAGACTTCCAGGAACCAGTGGTGCCTACGGTCGATTCTATGATTACACATTTGTTTCGTGTTATATACATCTCAATCTTCATTTTGATGTACATTTTGTGTATATTTAATTTGAATTTAAGGAATATTAGAGGTGAGAATTTTCAAAATAAACAAAATTCCATTACTTATATAGCCCCTTAAAATAAACAAAATCCCATTACTTATATAGCACCTTAATAGCCGCACAGTACCCAGCGCCAGCGTGCTCACAATTGGTCAATCGGGATGAAATATCGTGACCAAAGACACAACACAGATCATTGTGCTTGTTTTGATTCGATGATTGACAAACTCGACTTTACTTACACGGCAGTCGTAATACAGCCACAGGCAGTCAGACAGTCCACGTGCCCCAGCAAACAAGCAGTCAGGACATTTAATCTTGAACCAGATCACTGATTGGTAAGGGAGTTCGGTGGGTCACTTGTTGGCACATTGGACTTCAAACTGAAAGTCGCTGGTTCGATCATTCTGTATTGGAACTCAGAAATCTGCCATTAAGAATGAGGAAGAGATAGCTGGAGAATCTTCACACTTGTTCACGTCAAACTGTCTCACATACAGTCTTGTCACAGAGTTAATCAATGGGAGAATTTACACAGTTGAATGCACACTTATTTTAAAACATCATACAATAGTGGTCACTGGTGTCGCCTTACAGCTATGGTCAACAACAATACAGGTGCAATCAAAACTATTCCCAACACTTTATATGCGTTATCTGCACCGTGTCCTTGACGTCCCTGACATATCACCATGAAAAGCGATTTTCGATAAAGTCCCCCCCCCCCCCCCCCTTGAAATTATTAGACGAGTGAGGAAGGTCCAGTTAACCCTTTGCCTAACCTGAAAAGCAGACGACACTTACAAAAAAAAAAATCTTGAATAACTAATTTTTTTCATTTTTTATCTCAAAAACATAGGTTATGACCCCTCGTTGGAACGAGCTCGACGAGCTCGTTCCAACGAGGGGTCATAACCTATGTTTTTGAGACAAAAAAATGAAAAAAATAATGAAAATTAATTGGCGATTTTTGAGAATACCGCTGGTCGGTTTTGGTCGTTACGTTTGGTAAAGGGTTATGAAGCAGGTAATTGTTGAGAAAACTCCTGTGATATCAGAAGAAAATAAAGTAAGGTTTCCTTTTGTTACTTCTAATAAACGAAAACAAGCGACAGCTGTCTGTTGTTTTCGTTTACTAAAGGTAACAAAATAAACGCTTGGCTTTTTTATGACAAGGTAATTAGAAGCAATTAGTTCACAATATCTGTCAGAATTTCACTTACCAACACTAAGGCGTCAACTTGGGCTCTTTGTTTGGTGAATGTGTTTTATCAGTAATTTGCAAGTTTTTATTCTTCCCATGAAAGAAAAAATTAGCAAATCTCTCCTTCTAGAATTTTATATTGATGGAAAAGAAAGTGCCTGTATTATGCCATGGCGCGCAAACTGTACTCTTCAATTCCAGATAAAAGTACAGGGCGGAATAAAAGTACAGGGTGGAAAATCAGAGGAACACAAATAGAAGTACAGGGCAGAATAAAAGTACGGGGTGGAAAATCGTGATAGAGTTACTGTCATTTCTGTAATACCCCTAACCCACACAGGACTGTTACCTGGGCTTTAAAGCCCAGGTAACAGTCCTGTATGAGTTAGGAGTCTGAAACAGACTAAAGTGCCCATAGTATGTCTCCAATATGAGGCATTCACTTGACACTGATGGTATTTTTAATAAACATACAGGCCTAAATAAACTTCATACAGGGTGGCAAATATTCCGAAAATTAATAAACATACGGGTATGTTTATTTGGGACCCGAGAGTACACACTGTACTGGACAGGACAAAAATACTGAACATGAAAACATGGTGAAAACGTCGTTTACTTATTTTTAAATAGGTTTGAATGGTGAATAATAGTGAAATTTTCAAACTAATTGGGAAAAAATGGAAAAAGCCAGCTTTTGTATTTTTATACTACACTTCGGGAAAATGCTTAAATTTTGTAAATGATGCTCACATCGATGATTCAAATTCGCCAACCCTCAGTGTCAAATTTACAGAGACCTTTCGGGAAATTAAGGGGAGCTAACTTTTCAGTTCATGTCTTCGAATGACGAAAATTGTGAGCCATGATTAAAACACTTAATCTCAATTGCACAAGTTAGGCCCGGTGATACGGTATACTAAGGACGGCAGTGCGTTTATTGTACACATGCCTTTAGCCGATACTAACTCTGCTCGCGCCGGGTTAGTAAGCTGGAAAGTCCGACATTGACTAGCCGCTGCTTGGTGGATTTCTTCTTGTATTCCGGCTTCTTCCAGTCGTAAAACGATCTGGCAGAATACAATCCTGGTGCTGAAAGCGATTAGTAAGCTGGGAAATCCGACATTGACTTGCTCCTGCTTGGTGGATTTCTCCGTGTACTCCGGCTTCTTCCAGCCGTAAAACTGTCGGGCAGAATATAATCGTGGTGCCGAAAGTGGTTAGTAAGCTGGGAAGTCCGACATTGACTAGCCGCTGCTTGGTGGATTTCTCAGTGTACTCCGGTTTCTTCCAGCCGTAAAACTGTCGGGCAGGATATAATCGTGGTTCTGAAAGTGGTTAGTAAGATTGGAAATCCGACATTGACTAGCCGCTGCTTGGTGGATTTCTCCGTGTACTCCGGCTTCTTCCGGCCGTAAAACTGTCGGGCAAGATATAATCCTGGGTGCTGAAAGTGATTAGTAAGATACTAAGCTGGAGAGTCCTACTCTGACTAGCGATGCTTGGTGGATTTCGTCGGGTAGTCACTCTTCTTTCAGCCGTAAAACTGTCGGACAGTATATAATCCTGGGTGCTGAAAGTGTCATTGAACACCATTAAATAAATAAAAACAGAATTGCAAAAAACAAAAGCCCCACCAATCCAATTGTATTCACAAGCAAATAAACTGTGAAGAATTCTCTTTAATTTCTAACTTTTGGCTTCAAATCAGGGGCGTCGCTAAGATGCCCCCCCCCCCCCCCCCCACACACACACACAGGACTGGAGTCTAAGATATTCTCTCTTGCTAATAATTATGATCTTTCTAAAAAGACTAGATTTGATAGGAGGCCTGTAGTACCCGATTCGGTCTGTTGGGGCCCAGCATAACCAATTTGCAATTTGTATTACCGGTAGCGGGCAGCGTGCATGTTAATTAAATAAGAGGTTGCGCCACGATTACGACATAATTATAATCACAGGGAACGCGGTGATTGAGTGGTTACGGCATTCAACTTCAAACCGAGCTGTCTATGGTTCGATCCCCGCCAGGGGTAACTGCGTTGCGTCCTTGAACAAGGCTCTTATTCCCGATTGCCCACGTGGGAGCACGGTGGCGCTGTGTACTAGCGTACTGCACGTCGATAGTGCACCTGTCTTCAACCAATGCTAACCCTGCAATGCTAACCATGCCTGTGTGGAAGTAGTACGTTGGGGAGTTTGACAGTTGCGCGCCGTTGTTCGGTCGTTTTCTCCGGGTACTCGGATTTCCTCCGCGCGTAAAACTGTCCGACACAAGGTGACCCTGGCTGTCGAAAGTGTCGTTAAATTCCAATAAATAAATAAATAAATAAATAAATAAATAAATAAATAAATAAATAAATAAATTCCCTACTGCAATCACCAAGGCATGCATTCGATGAAGGTATGCCTTGATGATGTAGTTGGAAAAATAGTCAGACGAGACTTGAACCGTCACAGTCGGGACAATTCAAGTTAACCATTTACCCAACGTAACGGCAAAAACTGACCAGCGCTATTCTCAAAAATCGGCAATTAATTTTCATTATTTTTTCATTTTTTGTCTCAACAACATAGGTTATGACCCCTCGTTGGAACGAGCTCGTCGAGCTCGTTCCAACGAGGGGTCATAACCTATGTTTTTGAGACAAAAAAATGAAAAAAAATTAGTTATTCAAGAATTTTTTTGGCAAGTGTCGCTTGCTTTTCATGTTAGGTAAAGGGTTGATTCCCTGCCCCTCCTTCCCTCGTCCTAAATAGGTCTCATTTAGGACCTATTTAGAACGAGGGAAGGAGGGGGAGGGAATTAATCCTTTACCTATTTCTCGAAAATCGCCAATTAATTTTCATTATTTTTTCATTTTTTGTCTCAAAAACGTAGGTTATGACGACTCGTTGGAGTTAGTTATTCAAGAATTTTTTTGGTAAGTATCGCCTGTTTTTCATGTTAGGTAAAGGGTTAATTCCCCCTCCTTCCCTCGTCCTAAATAGGTCAAATTCGCAACACGCCTGCTTCAAATCGAGGGATTTCCACAGAACAGCGAGCCCCCACCCCACCCCACCCCACCCCACCCCACCCACCTTAACCATCCCGTTCTGAATTCCCCATTGACCTTTTCCATTGTTTGTTTACAGGCACTCCATAAAAGTTGGTTATTTACAAAGAGTTCCTAAGAAAATGGGATATCCCAAAAAACTTTGCTACATGTTCGGGCCGAAGGCCCATGGATGGAATGCAGACCTGTCTAAATATATGGAAGAGGAAGAAATCAATTGATCAATCTCATTGTATATAAGGTATAAATGATGGTTTAGAATTGAATGGGTGTATTTTGACGGCTGTGAACAGTTAACTAAGACAATGGTGTGTCGGAAAGAATATTGTGAATTGGTGTGAAGAATTTGACTGCGATCACACAGAAGGAAGGTGGAGGTTCGATGGGAATAATCATTATGTTTCAAGACTGTGGCACACTTGACGTGATGCGAACGATGCAATAAGTTATAACTGTCGATTTTTCTTCTGCTTCTTCTTTCTTCTTTAGCTGGTATTGTTTGTAATTTGAGTTTTGTCGCAAACTACATATAAATTTACAACATGATCTGCCCATTTCCCTACCATATTACATCAATATTTTAAAAGCGGTAATAGACCTCGGTGGCTCGTTTGTTAGAGCAGTGGACTTTAAGGGCCTATATAAGTAATGGAATTTTGTTTATTTTGAAATTCTCATCTCTCATATTCCTTAAATTCAGATTAAATATACAAAAAATATACATCAAAATGAAGGTTGGGATGTATAGAACACGAAACACATATGTAATCAACTCGTAGAGTCGACTGTAGGCAGCACTGGTTCCTGGAAGTCTGCTACCGTATTCGCACCAGAACTGATAATAAAATAATATTTCATCAGAACAACTTGTGGCCAAATTTGCTTCATATATCCAAGAACAAAGCTAGGCATTCAAAACACTTTCGAATACAGCGATAGGTCTGCATTTTGGAAAAAGACAACACTGTCTGCATTTTTTATTCAAGATGGTTTCCATGCTCGACAGACATGCGCAAATCACTCGTTACCACGAATTTCCATCAAAAAACAAAATCGTAATTCTAAGAAATTTCAACAGGTATCATGATACCTTGCATTGAATATGGCAACTGTGCAATCTCTATCTAATAACAGTATACTGTATGAAGGCGATCTTTTTCATTATTTGATTTTTGACGGCGTTGTTTTTACATGCTTTTTCTGTCCGATGACGTCGGCCGGAAATCGAAAGTATACTCATACGTAAACAAAAGCAAAAGCGTTGGAATTTTCCCCAATGCAGCTCTGTCGCCGTGTTTTGAAGAATTTTTATCCCCTAGATTTGTTCTTGGATATGTAACGCACATTTGGCCACAAGTTGTTTCCGTGAAATATTATTAAATTATCAGTTCTGGTGCGAATACGGCAGCAGACTTCCAGGAACCAGTGGTGCCTACAGTCGACTCTATGAGTTGATTACACGTGTGTTTCGTGTTCTATATATCCCAACCTTCATTTTGATGTACATTTTGTGTATATTTAATTTGAATTGAAGGAATATCGGAGGTGAGAATATTCAAAATAAACAAAATTTCATTACTTATATAGGCCCTTAAACCGGAAGATCGACTGTTCGATCATGACGTGCACAAAATGTGATGTGTCACTGGGTAAGACACTTAACCCCGATTGCCCCCGTGAGGGCACGGTGGGGCTATGTGCTATGGTGTACTGCACGTCGATTGTGGACTTGCCTTCAAATGCTGCTGACTCTCCTTGTGCTGGATTGGTAAGTTGGAGTATCTGACAAGTGTTCGCCGATGCTTGGTGGTTCTCTTCGCGCACTACGACTTCCTCCACTCATAAAACTGTAGGACATGATGTTTGACTCTGGGCATTCAAAGTGTCGTTAAACACCAATAAACATACCAACATAAAAACGTGTTAACTCTTTACCCAACGTAACGGCCAAAACCGGCCAGCGCTATTCTGAAAATCGCCAATTAATTTTCATTATTTTTTCAATTTTTGTCTCAAAAACATAGGTTGGAATGAACGCGTTTCACTCGTTCCAATGAGGGGGTCATAACCTATGTTTTTGAGACAAAAAATGAAAAAAATTAGTTATTCAAGAATTTTTTTTTGCTTTGCAAGTGTCGTCTGCTTTTCATGTTAGGTAAAGGGTTAAACGCCGATAAACATACAATCAAACAAACGCGTTAATACACAATCAATAAATAACATTCTGGAAGTTGCCCAGTGATTCAGCTCCAGTGCATTGATTTCCATACAACTGGGTTGCTGGAACGTCAGTAAAAAACTTCGCCACTGCACCCCCACCTCAACACCCAAGATGACCCGTTTCCCTTATCCTCACTTCACTACTATAATGTTTGATGTACCTTAACCCTTTACCTAACGTGAAAAGCAGACGACACTTGCAAGAAAAAATCTTGAATAACTAATTTTTTTCATTTTTTGTCTCAAAAACATAGGTTATGACCCCTCGTTGGAACGAGCTCGACGAGCTCGTTCCAACGAGGGGTCATAACCTATGTTTTTGAGACAAAAAATGAAAATAATAGTGAAAATTAATTGGCGATTTTTGAGAATAGCGCTGGCCGGTTTTGGCCGTTACGTTGGGTAAAGGGTTAACTACCAAAATGTGTTTGAGCGTAAAAAATATAAATGTATAAATGCCAGATCAAATCAATTAGCGCATGTTCCTCCTCCCGCTGATGACGTTTCACGATGTGAAAGCTGTAACGGTGTGACGGTACACTCTAGAATCAACTTGGTTAAAAATTAAACCAAATCAACTGGGTTAAGTGAATATGAACCCAACTGAGTTCACGTTCATTCAACCCTGATAATTAGGGTCGGTTTTTAACCCAACTGATTTCAGAGTGTAGTGCTGATCTCCAAACAATTGGATTGCTGGAACATCAGCGAGAAACGTCGCAAATCAATCCCCCCCCCCCCCCCCAAAGATGGCGTCAAGACAATCAATGCGGTAACTCCTCCCGTTGGTGGCGTTCGGTGAGGTGAAAGCTGTTACGTCGTGACTGTAGACACCGTGTAAGAGCATCTACATCATCAAACATCAAACGAAAGCCAACCACGAAAACTAGTTACTAGTTACACGGTAACAACTTTACAATTTCGGCAATTGCTTTTTGTTCACAATCAGTAAAGCATCTTATAAATATTCCATTTGTACAAAAAAGTCCATATCATCAACGTATTCATTTTTCACCGACATCAACCTATATTCTTCAAAAAGGAATCAGCGATTGCGAAGCGTTGGAAAATAGTAAACTTTTCTGGAACATTTTTGTTGATGAGCATTGTTTAATTATGGCAACAATCTTTAATGACATTACCATTACTACAAGACACGTTTCATTACTCAATGATTATGAATGAAGACTCACCACAGCTGTACTCGTATGATTACGTCACGCTGTTCCGCCAATTGGCGTCACATTGAATGGACGATAGTCTGGGAAACAAACGGCCTATAACAGCACCGGATTCATCACAACATTGGACTGCTGGCCCGAGGGTTTGCATATCGACGTTCACACCAAAACATATAATAACAGACTATGATTTTGAAGCAATGTATCGTTGCGACAGAGTATATAATCGGTGGTTGCATGTTTGATCTTGGACTTTGGACTCAGTTTAGTGGATTACTGTCTTTGCCCGGCAGCAAGACTCAAATTACATATCAGGAGCGTAGACAGGATTCTATAACAGGGGGGTCCTATCTAGTTTGTTTTTTGTTTTTTGTTGGGGGGGGGGGGGCAAAGTTGGTAATTGAAAGGGCGTTGTGTGGGGTTTCGGGGGACTCCCCGAGTCTTAACTAGGATACTCCGGTCGTTGCCTTCTCCCACTTCCCTTAACGGAAGTGGGAGGAGGGGGAACCGACCGGAGGCTCCTACTTAGGACTAGCCGCCCACACCCCGATACAAACTGGCATTTATAGCGTGTGTAGCTCCTATATTGGAGACCATTTTGGGGCTCTATGTTGCGTAAAACTTGCATTGGACCAATGTTTTGGGGAGCAGCGAAAATTTCAAGTGTGGAGGGGGGGGGGGGCGGGGGGGGGGGCAAAATCTCCTTGTAGCAACGCCACTGTTACATATTGTCTTTTGTTCGGCACCAACGTTCAATTTTTCACATATAAGATTGAGTCAAATTTGCAACTTTATCGTGTCGCTTGCATGCTGTACACCATGTGACCGATTTTAACTCCTTGCATGCTGCTGGCGGACATTCCTGTCTAGGTCATAAAATCTCTGGCCACTGGAATAAGTATAATTGGTCGCAATTTGTCGCATTTAACCCCCCCCCCCCCTCCCCCCATGTAATGAAATGGATTTTTTTACCAGTGTATCCTTGTGTTGAATTTAGATAATTTTTTCATAAAATCTAGTCATGGCTCCTTCACAGATGGCTAGATTTGGTGAAAGGTATTTGGAAAATACTCTGCGGGTTGAGAGTTAAGCGTGGTCGAGTATAACTCGTGAAAAGAAGCTATATAACTTATTCCTTTCATTACTAATGTAACTCGTGTTTATGAAATAGATACTGAATCAAATTATGGCTGTTTTGCAGCAGTCATGATTCAGTTCAGTAAATACTTTATTAAAATGAAGAGTTTGTCACGTTTCATATCAACTGTTGAAAATAAAAAAAAAATGTTGAAACTTTATTACATTATTCATCACCCATCACTGTATAAATTGTGTGTCAGTGAATTTTAACCATTTACCTAACACGCAATGCAGACGTCGCTTGCAAACAAAATACCTATATTTTTTCATTTTTTGCTTGAAAAGCATCGTTTATGGCCCCTCATTGGAACGAGCCCAACGCGTTCGTTCCAATGGGGGTCATAAGCTATGTTTTTGAGATAAAAAGTAGGAAAAAATAACGAAAATTGAATGGTGTGAATAGCGCTGTGTCGGTTTTGGCCGTTATGTTAAACGGTAAAGGGTTAGTTTTCTGCTGGACTATTCGGCAAGGTTATTAACTGCACGAGTAATAAAGTAACACGTGCAACGCTTTACGTCACACGACCAGAGGGAGACACTTGCAACAAATATTCTCCGAGAACTGAACAGTTTTTTACCTCGATAACATAGCTTATGACTCCTCATTGGAACCAGCTCGTTTTAGAGAAAAAATAAAATAATAAAATTTTAGGCCCACAAAGTAGATATTTTTCTCAGGCCATTTTTTTGTAAAATTGCATGTATTGGGCGTTTTTTTTTATTTTTATTTTTTTCTGTAATTATTTCTTTGCCATCAAAAGTTCATATTCTTGGTTTGTGTTTTGTTTTAGGCCTTATAATCTACAGAGTAGCATGGGTGGTGGTGCGTCATTTTAGTGCAAGAAAGCTTCACAGTGCTAAAGCATTGCAAAGCCTTGTTGCACTCAAGGGACAAATAATTTATCAATTTTATTAACTTGGGTGAAATTCAGACACAGATTTTTATTTTTTTTAGATTTGCATTGGTTATAAAAAGAGAGCATGCGGCAGTCAAAATGACCATGCGTGGGGTCCTGAGAAACATATTCTTACCTTTTAGGCCTTAATGACCATTTTTATGAAAAACGCTTGCCGAATTTGGTTGTCACGTTACGTAAAGCTTGTGTTGCGTAAGAAAGAGATTAAACAGGTTTTACAAATCATTGGATACATTTTTAGCTGCGACAAGCAGCTCAAAATCTGACAAAGTTGGTCAGTCAGTCGGTTGATCTGTGGTCTAAGGTTTTTTAAAATCATTTACTTTTAAAATACTTGGTGAAATGACATCTACTTTGGTATGCAAAGTGTATCTTAGTGATGACTAGCTCCATGTTCGATTCAGGTGTTATATGGAGTTGTCAGAGTTATTGCCCTTTGTGGCCCTGGAATTTGTTTCATTTTTACCATCAGGTCCTGTCGGGCGCAGTCACTTTTAAAATACTTAGTGGGATGGCATCGTATTTGATATTTTTTATGTTTTGCCACACTTCCAATTCAGGTGTTATTCATGGTGTTATTGTCAGAGTTATTGCCCTTTACGGACTTGGAATTTGGTTTATTTTTACCATCAAACTTAATTACTTTTAAAATACTTTATGGAACGGCATTTGGTATGCGAAAGTATCGTATCGATGTCCAGCCCCATGTTCAAAGCAGGTGTTATTTAGTTTTTTGTCAGAGTTATTGCCCTTCATGGACTTAAAATTTGTTTCATTCTTACCATCTGCCACAGCTAAGGTGCAATTTCTTTTTTTTTAAAACATGTATCTTCTAAGGGTTTTTTTTAAAAACTAATGAATACATGTGCTTGAATAGTTATCCTTCCAGTGAGTTTTACACCCCAGATAACCCTTTACCCGACGCAGACGATAATAAAACTTATTATTTTAATTTTGGTTTTTAGGGTTTTTTTTTTAAATTCAAAATATTTCAACAAAGCCATATGTGCCCCCACTCCATCCCTTATTGGAACGCGTTCCATGAGCGCATTCCTGATGGGGTCACATGGTATGGCTTTGTTGAATTTTTGGGAATAATATGTTTTTTCAGCTGCTTAAGTAGGAAATACGCTTGTAGATGTGGCCCTTTCGTAGGTAAAGGGCTAATATATTTTGTTTGAACATGTAAGTAGTATGTCATGTAGTTTTCGTGCCTCATCAGGGTGATCACGGTCGATGACCTCCGAACTGACGCATGTCACGTGACCCAGTGACAACATGGTGGGGAGTCATGGTAACCCGCATGAGCAGCCATGGTGTGACGTAATTACCATAGTGAACATATTGTCAGTACGCTTGTGCAGGGCGTGTTGTTAGAGTGATACGTATTTCCGTCGTTCATTTTGTATACTGGAGGCCACCATTTTAGTTTCTATGGTAGCACGTCATTGCTATGTAACCCAGAGCCCTATAATTGGACGAGGGTATGTTTGGATGGTGTGTTGCTTTGTATAAAAGTATATCTAATTACCCATATAGACCCGACAATTTCACCAAATCACCAAAAATACCCCAAACTATCGAAATGGACTTAGTGAAGCTCCATTTTGGACTTATAAGAGTAGCACATGCTCTAGGGCCCTAAAAGCTTCTAATATACCTCGAGGCCCTTAAAAGGTGTGTTCTATTAAACAAGAGTGCTTTTCTGGTTCGAATTTTCTCCATTTTTCTACCTGTTGTCCGGATTCCTTGAGAATCCTCTGTTTATTTGTCTCGGATTTCTCAATAATCATTGGTTTCTACCTGTTATTCGCATTCTACCCTAATCCCCGTTTTTATCTATGTATCTATAAGCTATGCTATAGTTTCTGCCTATCCAAACCTATTCGATTGTAGAGTAGAAGGGCGTATCAGTTGGAACAGTTTTATGGCGAAGTTCCCATTTTGGACTTACAACAGTAGCACGTAGTTCTATAAGGCGCGTTCGATCTTTGTCTAATCTACCATCCCTCTTATACTTGTCTATGTATTTAACTACAACGTTTTGTGGAATGCCTTCGTATGTCTTTTTGTCTCATGAGGCCATGAGGACCATGTGAAAATCCCTCAGTGGGGTATAATCTACCACCCCTCTTATCCTTATCTAGGTATTCAACTACCACTTTTCGTAGAATCCCTTTTTGAGAATTCCTCTTTGGAAAATGTCTTTGGTCAGAGAGTCCCCCTTTTGTCGTATGAGTCCATGAGGGCCACGAGGAAATCCCTTAGGGAGATATAATCTACCACCCCTCTTATTCTCATCTGGGTATGGAACGGCCATATTTCGTGAGATACCTTTCTACGGCCTGCCTGTGGTTGCAGAATCCCCCTTTCTAGCGTATGACGTCATGAGGAAATCCCTCAGTAAGGTATAATTTACCATTCCTCTTATCTTCATCTTAGTATTTGAGGATACCTATGGCATGGTGATGTACTATTCGAGGATAGCTTTGGAGGATACCTTTTGGGTGATACTTTTTCGAGGATATCTATCTGAAGGTAGTTATGCTTCCAAGTTCCCGTTTGTCCCTGGTGGCCTCTCGACCACTACTGCTGACCTGCCCAAAGTCAATACCATCTTGTCTATGATCGGCTTCCACTGTAGTCGCCCAAACTACCCCATTGCTGCATTGTACCATTACTTCTGAAATGTAGCACTACTACAGGCATGCTGGCTATCTTTGTCTCGACTCTATCCTCTGTTAAGCCTTTAACAGGCCCAATCAGATTGCTTCATTTCCCCCAGCATCTAACATTTTATACAGTGTTTAAATTCATTGAGCATCAGTAGACATAAAGAGACTATGGAAGGAATTCCGTTAGTTGGATTTCTTGAAGATTCCGTAATCCCCCGATTCGTTAGGTAAATGGTTAAACATAGAAACATTCATGAACTATGCCGGAATGAAGATGACTTCCCATGAATTGGACCAAGTGCACGAAGTTAAGAAAATACAAGGAAATCAACATTTGGCCAGCCAATACGCGACATTGTAGAGACGGGTCATATTGTGGGCCACGTGATAGCCAAAGACCAGAAAAAGGACAAAGAGTCAACGCTCACCAGAATTCAGAAGAATAATGTTTCCAATGAAACGACTGATACCACCAAAGACAATGTTCAATAGACTGAATTCAGGAGAATGAAGTTCGGAAGAATGAAGTTGTCACTCAAACTACAGACCAAACATAGGGAGGAGATGCAGACAATCGTGTTGGCCAAAACAAGGATGGAGTTATCATTCAGAGGAATAACATTCCAAAAATGTATAAAAGTTTAGCTCAGAAGAACCAATGAGCAGACCTGCCCAACAATGATGTCGCCACACAGAAAGGGGGTGGGGGGGGGGGGCTATAGACACCCCCACCTCCGCTAAGGAAATCGGCCAACTTCGTCGGGAGATAAAATTATGCAAACACCATAAAGGTAGGGATTATATTCTCGAAGACCCGATACACGTGCGCAATAGCAATAACCCGATGGGCCTATAATCACTATGGCACAGCCATAGTTGATTACATTGCGAGAGTTCTATTTTAGTCCGATATCACAGCCGTTTTACACTATCTTAACCCTTTACCCAACGTATCGGCCAAAACCGCCCAGCGCTATTCACAAAAATCGCCAATTAATTTTTATTATTTTTTTTCATTTTTTGTCTCAAAAACATAGGTTATGACCCCTCATTGGAACGAGCTCGACGAGCTCGTTCCAATGAGGGGTCATAACCCATGTATTTGAGACAGAAAAGGAAAAAAATTAATTATTCAAGAATTTTGTTTGCAAGTGTCGTCTGCTTTACGGGTTAGGTAAAGGGTTAAACAATCACTGGTCGACACACATTTGTTTTGTATTTTTTATTTTTTATTTTTTTTTTCCTCTCTTTGCGTTTCGTTTTGACTCTCTCAAAGCCTCCAGACTCACGGATATCGCAACTTTATCCCAATTAAAACAAAAATTTCTCACACCGGTCCGAAGCATCGTTGGCACGGTAGGTCCGGGGACTCTCAAGCCCCATAAGATAGAAAAGGGATTGCTGAAGGCTATTCGTTTGTTAGATAGGGGCGGCTGAAAGGGTGGGGCCAGGTGACGTGGCCATTCAATACCCATATAAGGCTATAAGAGACTCGAGGTCTGACCCACCACCCCCACCCCACCCCCACCCCACCCCCACCCCTCCTTTGAGGGATTTTCTCCCGTCCTTCATACTACAAACAATGTAGAAACGGTCTGATGACGATACTCATCATATGATCCTGGCATGTGGTTTCAAACCACATGCCAGGTTCATTTGATGTGTATCGTCCAATAGCAGATGGACATGGCCTTTAAAAGTATCCTCTAATACCTAGGATGAGGAGATGATTGACTGGAGGTTAGTTCTCATTGAGGGATTTTCTCATGGCTGCCATACCACCAAACGACTAAAAAAATGGATTTTGCAAGTATGGACAGACCGCAGAGGGGGTATTATATTCGTGTGATGCCGCGTAACTTGGCCATTCAGTATCCAGATGAGGATATGAGGACTTGGTGTAGAGATGGGCAATATACCGAAAAACCGAACCGATACCGATATCACGGAATACCGAAAAACCGAACCGAATCAATCATTGAATGCCGAAACAATCTGTATTTTCAACTACATTTGCTATTTATGAAGCCTTGTTCAGGCTTGATAGCAGCTGAAGTGTTGATTTTCACGAAAGAAGTGACTGATTTTCTTTTCAGTTTTTAAGGACCTGAGAAATTTGCCCTGAATTCCCACTAGACAGCCATCTGTTGATGTCGAGTTGGTTAGCAGCGACTTCTAGTCAAGTTTTTGGCTGCCATAACCCTTTACCTAACCTGAAAAGCAGACGACACTTGCAAAAATAATTCTTGAATAACTAATTTTTTTCATTTTTTGTCTCAAAAACATAGGTTATGACCCCTCGTTGGAACGAGCTCGACGAGCTCGTTCCAACGAGGTGTCATAACCTATGTTTTTGAGACGAAAAAATGAAAAAAATAATAAAAATTAATTGGTGATTTTTGAGAATAGCGCTGGCCGGTTTTGGCCGTTAGGCTAGGTAAAGGGTTAACAGACAACCCAACCAAGGATTGACTCGAAATCAATGCCCGGGCCATTTTGTCTATTGTCAGCAGAACCAATTAATGATGGCATATTAACCCTTCACCTGACGTAACGGCAAGAACCGACCAGCGCTATTCACAACACATGCCATTCAATTTTCATTGTTTTTTCAATTTTTGCCTCAAAAACATAGCTTATGACCTCTCATTGGAACGAACTCGTTATGTCATAAGCTATATTTTTAGCGCAAAAGATTTAAAAAAATAGTTCTTTAATAATTTTGTTTGTAAAGTGTCATCTGCTTTTCATGTTAGGTAAATGGTTAAGGCCAATGCCAAGAAATCGCAAAAGCCTAAAATAGGACTTCAACAGTTAAGGTGTGTTTGGCAAAAGTCACAAAATAACTGTAGATATGATATGTGTTGGCAAAAGATTGCTAATGTTAAGCTCACTGGCCGTCTCATTTGTGGTTCTGTGGTAGAATGATACAAGAACTTTTTCTGTATTTTCCTGGTGTGAATTCCTCTTTGGTTCTATCTTCAAATCTCAGTCAGGTCAGATAGCGAATACCGAACCGATACCGCGGCATTCCTTCATAATAATACTGAAACCAATACAGAACTCAAAACTCCAATATCGCCCATCTCAAATTTTATGTTAGACCTCATTCAGGAATTTCCTCGTGGTCCTCATATGATAAAAGATGAGCCGATACCTCTTGATCTATGTATCCTCAATAGTGGTCGAGGGTGAGGGTTCTGATAAATAGTCACTTGAATGGTCAGATAAATGTGGTAAAGCGATCTGATCGAACAGTCTGAGATAGGAGTAGATTGGACTGAATTGAATGCCAGAGTCAGGAGAGACAGAACAGGGTCAGGTTTAGGCAAAGGAGGGCAGAAAAACGAGTATTCGGGAGAAATTCGCTTCTGCAAAGATACCCCATTAAATCGAACACACATTTTGAAGACACAATTGCACAAGGTGCTTTTAATGTAGGATTGAAACGCGACGATTCTGGAAGAATTCGGGCCAAATAACGTGTTTCTTGATACGTGTTGGCAACTATCGGATCCTCTTCGCTATTTTTACTCGATGTCGTGTCCTTTTTGGTGATTCGACATACTCCTAGAAGCCACACCCACCCTATTTTAGGACTTTCAGTTATATAGCCAACACTCGCAACCATAGAAGCCAAGATGGCAGCCTCTAGTGAACGAAATGAACGACGGAAACACGTATCATCCTAACAACACTATATATCACCAGGTGGTGACGGCACAACATGATCGCAAACGCGGGCAACCATTCCAACCCCACATGATACCATTGGTCACGTGACGGACGTCACTCCCTAGATCAACCACTAGGTCAGGAAAATCAAGCATGATCTCCACATCTACTACTGATGGTGCCTATTCATATGAATACTGAGACGAAGGAATCGGGAATGTCATGGGGAAGCACGTGTCCTGCCCCAAGTCTTTTGCACATAGTTGAGAGAGAGAGAGGGGGGGGGGACAGGCGCGTAGCAGGGATTCTATAATAGGGGTTCCTTAGCCAGCCAGTTTTTTTTTTTGGGGGGGGGGGTGGCAAAGATATTTGAAAGGCCGTTGTGTGGGGTTACGGTGCCTACCCTATAACCTGAAAGGAAGCGGGTAGGGAGTAACGACCAGAAGGTCTTATTTAGGACTAGCCCCCACCCCCGAGAAATTTAGTATTCTTAATTTTAGGGGAGGGACAAGCTCGATCATATATCATAAGATGGCGACGTCACAGCATGGCCGCTCACGCGGGCAACCATGCCGACCTCATATAATACCATTGGTCATGGGACCGACAACGTCACTCTCTAGGTCCGCCACTAGGTCCGGCAAATCGAGCATGATCTCCACATCTACTATATACTGTTGGTGTCTATTTATGTGAATACGTGGACGAAGGAACCGGAGTGTCACAGGAGAGTACGTGCCTTGCCCCACCTCTTTTCCACATAGTTGAGAGAGAAAGGGAGAGAGGCGCGTAGGGGTAATGGGGGTGCCCTAGCCAGCCAATTATTTTTTTTTGGGGGGGGGGGGGTGGCAAAGATATTTGAAACGCCGCTGTATGGGGTTACGGGGGCCTAACCTGAAGGGCATTGAGAGGGGTCTTAATTTGGACTAGCTCTCCCCCGAGAAATTTAGTGCTCTAATTTACGTGCGTGCGTGCGTGCCGTGCGTGCGTGCGTGCGTGCGTGCGTGCGTGCGTGCGTGCGTGCGTGCGTGCGTGCCAACATCTTTACCAATATATTTTTACTTCATAAATAGTTCCCGTCATTGCAGTTTTAATGGAACTGGAAGGAAGGTGTGCAGAGACTTGTTATTCTTAAGACGTAACCGAAGATCCCTCGTATGATTTGCCTGTTATAAGGCCTTTGAAGACGAGAAAAGTACACATTCTGGCTCCGTATTCAACAAATTTCGGAACCGGGCCAGGTGGGAAATTTGTTAAATATGGAGCAAGAAATATAAACTTTTCTCAGCTATAGAGACGTGTTAGTCCAAACTATAGCTTTGTGTATTGTTTGCCAATCATGCTACAAGACCACCGCTGATATATATCAGTTTGGGGTACCCTTCTATTCCCACCCTTCTCCATGTTCGAACTGATTCCCGCGCCCCCTGCGTGAATAATAGGCAGTTTTGACAGGGGGTAGAGAAAAAAGAAACATTTAATTTCTTCCATTGATTTATTAACCCTTTCAACTCTAGTGGTATCTTCCATGCCAGTTCAATGGCAGCAGTTAGAAGAGTCCATATTTATTATTTGAGGTAGACCAATCAATATTTTCAACTGAACAGCCATCCTATTTAATGACGTTATGACGTAACATGTTCCTGGTCGGAAAAGCGGCCGCACGGATTCAAAGGGTTAAATCAAATTAACAAAACATTTAATGATAAATTAGTAACAACAGGAATGTTGATATAATATTCCTAGATTTCCTCAGATCTTCATATCACACGACTTGTGGGCGCGACTCGCAATACTTTTTCTAAACACGAGTAAATATATTCATTATATGCTCTTCCAAACATTATTCGTGATGCCACAATGTAACGGGTTAAACGAGCTATTTTTGTTAGTACTGGTGCTGCTCTGTTCAACACACTATACCCCCCTCACCCCAGCCGGACCCCTTCAGAATAGAAATTCATAAAACAGAAAGAAGCTTGACAATAGTCCCCCACCCCTCCTGGATGTTTATACGCCCACCCCACCCCCCTCCTGGGTGTTTTTTGAAGAGTTTTTCGGCATAAGCATAGATTATGGCCCCTTGTTCACGTGAGGGTAATAAACTATGATTTTGGGGCAAGATTGGAAAAAAACAAAATTAAAAAAAAAATTTGAATGGCAATTTTAGTGACATTTCTGCAATATTAATCTTTGTTCTGAGTGATGGGGGCGCGGTGGCGTTGCGGTAACCGGTTCTCGTCAGATCACCGAAGTTATGCAACGTCGAGCCCTGTTAGTCCTTAGATGGGTGACCATCTAAGCGATCGATTAGGACTCCCGCGTTGTGTCACTTGGCAAGGCACTCAACCCCGATTGTCCACATGGGGGCACGATGACACCGAGTCCTAAGGCGTGCTCCACGCCGATGGTGTGCGTGTCTTCAACCAATCTAACGCTGCCTGTGCTGCAGTACTGAGTAACGAAGTTGGTGAGCTGGCAGCTGCTCGTCGTTGCTCGGTGGTTCTCTCCGGGTACTCCGGCTTCCTCCATCCGTAAAACTGTCACCGACACGATATGACCTTGGCTGTTAAAGTGTCGTTAAACCTTAATAAATAATAATATTTTTTTCTGAGTGATGCCAAAGAATATTTTAGAGGGAGAACTTTCCAATTGATCAAATATCATACTACCAGCGATTTTTTTCACTGCAGTTGGATTCAGGTTGTTCAAGCAAGCTCAGCTTCAGCGAAATTGAATTCAGCAGCATTTAACCCTTTACCCAAAGAATCGGCGCATCCGCCCGCGTAATATGCAAATTCAGCAGTTGGAAAAATATTATTTTTCAAAAAATTTCAACAAAACCATATCATGTGATCCCTCGTTGGAACGAGCTCGTCGAGCTCGTTCCAACGAGGGGTCACATGATATGGTTTTGTTGAAATTTTTTGAAAAATTTGAAAAAAATCATATTTAAAATAATAAAATTTGATATCGTCTGCGTTGAGTGAAGGGTTAAAATATTTCAACTGCAGTACATTTGTTTGACTTTTTCGTAAGTGAAATTCGGAAAATGTATTCGTAAAAACAATATATGATTACACTAACATGAGTTTTTGTCAACAGAATAAAAATAATATTCAACAGCGTATAGTTACACAAAATTGTATTCATTTCCAAGGTATCCATTATTACCCTGACTAATTATACTGGCCTCAAACGACGTTCGGAGTGGTAAGGTTGTTCATGAATGAATTTACGCTTGGATGCTGATGAATATTTCAAGGAAATGAAATAAATACAACAGTTTATACGCGGTTAGTTTCATATGGGGATCTGCGAATCACAATTTTTTTCGAATCAAATCTCGAATCGAATCGTGTCTCTGATATCGATATCGAATCGAATCTCGAATCGAATCGTGTCTCTGATATCGATATCGAATCGAATCTCGAATCGAATCGCGTCTCTGATATCGATATCGAATCGAATCTCGAATCGAATCTTAAAAGACAAGTTATTTCATATTGCAACAAACGAAAGTTACGGAACACTGTGATGACCTTTACAAGACTGAGTGAACACCTAAAACACCAATAAATAAATATTCTCTGGATACAGCACAGCCGCTGAAACAGCTTGGCCTATTATCCATAGTTTTACTTTTTGAAGGCTTAACTTGTTACTATTCACGTTCTTTATAACGTGAATAGAAGCAAGTTTAAGCCTTCAAAACTAATACTATGGATAATGTTCTGGGCAAAATTCACTACTTACCTAACAATTAAACATTGTCATATACACAATTAAATAGGAATTGAGCCAGCATCAATGAATTGCCTAAAGACAATTTTATCCAATTTTTGTTGGAAATGTCACAAATTGAAGTTAGTACGAGAGATTCGAAAAAATCGAATCTTGAGACTGATTCGGGATCGATCTCGAAGCAGACGTATGGTATCAATATCGAATCGAATCTCGAATATTCGCAGGATCCTAGAACTTTCATATCGGCCGAGGTATTAGACCCAGGTAACTTTATATCAGCCTGAGACCGAGGGTCGAATGCTGATGTGAAGTTACCGAAGGTTGATATCGCGAGTCATATGAAACTAAACAAGTAATAACCTCTTTATTAACCCTTTACTCTGTTGTGGTATCTTCCATGCCAGTTCAATGGCAGCAATTAGAAGAGTTCATATTCATTATTTGGGGTAGATGAATCAATATTTTCAACGTGCAGCCTCGGGGCTGCACGTTGAAAATATTGATTGGTCTACTCCACTCATTTACTGAAGAGCCATCCTATTTAATGGCGTTATGACGTATCATGTTCCTGGACGGAAAAAGGGACGCTGGGATTCAAAGGGTTAATTACACCCAAGCAAATAATTACAAGATGTTCTCAGATCTGTTACAGTTTTCCGTTTCTCATTCTTTTCATAAAGTCCGGCAAACCCAGTGGGGAAGCCGCGACGTTCGGAAAGCGGAATTATCTCTTCTCACTTCGAGGCATCTCCACTTACGACTCGGAATATTATTTTGCGTTAAATTTTGTGAGCAGCTCTCTTCTTTTTTTTTTTCTATTCATCCACATAATCATTGCTTAGTGCCATCATAAATTCCTCACCATACACAAACTACCCCCTTTTGCCTGATAACGAAAATGTTCCCGATTACGTTCGACGAATAACGGTGGACGATTTCGTTGTGAACAAATTGGGTGTGCCAAGTAACGGGTCAAGAGGGACAACTAGCTTGGTCCATATAAGCAGAGATCGGCGACATAATAGCCGATTTTGAAGTCATATCAACCGAGCTTGAAAATGGACAAATTTGAGAAAAAATATCATGTCTAATAAATAATTATAAGGCCCCACATAGTAGATCTGTTTCTCGGGCCATTTTTTTATGTAAACTTGCATGAAAGCAGGCAGATTTTTATTTTATTTTTGTAATTATTTCTTTGCCATCAAGAGTTCATGTTCTTGGTTTGTTTTATGTTTTAGGCTTCACAGTCTACAGAATAGCATGAGTGGTGGTGAATTTCGCCCCTTGAATGCACGGAGGCTTTGCCATGTAAAAGCATTGCAAAGCCTTCTTGCACTCAAGGGACAAATTTATCAATTTTATTAACTTGGGTAAAATATCAGACATTAAGCCATTTAATTTTTATTTTTTTAAGTTTGCATCGGTTATAAACGGGGCCCAAAGGACCATGCGGGAGGACCTGAGAAACAGATTTTTAACGTTTTAGGCCTAAGACATACATTTTGCAGGAGAAATGAAATAGGCCATGTCAACTGCACTAGAATGGACAATCATAAACACAAATCATAACACAACAGGTTGAGTCTTTTAACCCTTTACCCAACGCAGACGATATCAAATGTTATTATTTTAAATATGATTTTTTTCAAATTTTTCAAAAAATTTCAACAAAAAAATATCATGTGACCCCTCGTTGGAACGAGCTCGACGAGCTCGTTCCAACGAGGGGTCACATGATATGGTTTTGTTGAAATGTTTTGAAAAATAATATTTTTTCAACTGCTGAATTTGCATATTACGCGGGCGGATGCGGGCGATTCGTTGGGTAAAGGGTTAACCCTTTTACTGCCACGCACACTTTAGCCATATATTGAGGACTTTTATGTACACCTGTATGCGAGGAAGTTTAATAAAATGTATGACATACTTGAAACTCTATCATCTGATTAATTGTTGGAAAGGACTCGCTGAGCCCTTTCCAACAAGTAATCAGATGGTAGGGTTGATCTGCGCATACTAGAGCGTACAGATAATTATCAGAAAATAGGTGACAAGAGTCATTTTCGGCAGCGTAAGTGTTAACAGAGTAATACGCGACTTTTGTTCTACTTCTGTTCCTCTACCAACGAAAAGCCTGTCTTCGATTTATAAGTATCTTTACTCATTGTAGTATTCGTCTTGCGAGGAACATCAGTGTGACATTTCTTGGTGCGCCTCTATTGCGCATGTCAGCCAAATTGACCAATAAGCTTTCTGACCACAGGATACAAATTCGTCAGAGTTAAATGTTAGTGAGACCCTCTTCTGTGTTATGATATCACACACTTGAGCGTTTTTCTTGATTTGTTTCGATGAGAAGAGACATAATGTGAAGAAGTTGGATCCGATGAGTGATATGAATGTCTGGTGGGTGTTGGAGACCGAAATGAGCTTGTTGAAACTGTGGATGCTGAACTGCCAACTGGTCTCCAACTGTCCTTTGTCTGGTCGTAAGTGTATTGTGGATGTTGGTTGTTGTCGAGAGCACGGTCCCACCATGGCTCAGATGGACCACTTCTCTACAATAAACATAAGAATAATACTTTTTTATTTATTTATTTATTTATTTATTTATTTATTTATTTATTTATTTATTTATTTATTTATTTATTGGTGTTTAAGGTCACATATTTCTGCACAATGGCTAATCATGACCACGACAGTTTTACGGGTGGAGGAAGTCGGAGTACCCGGACAGAACCACCGAGCAACGGCGAGCAACCGTCAGCTCCCGAACATACTAACTCCACACAAGCAGGGTTAGCATTGGTTGAAGACAGGTGCACCATCGACGTGCAGTACGCCTTAGTACACAACGCCACCGTGCCCCCGCGTGGGCAATGGGGGTGAAGTGTCCTACCCAAGGACACAACGCGGTTGCCGCAGGTGGGATTCGAACAGAGGATCCCTCGGCTTGCAGCCTGCACCTCTACCTACTGAACCACCGCGCCCCCAGGATAATAATAAACATAACAATAACACAAGACTGTTAATAATATCGATGTCAACCAGGGGAGTCGCTAAGGAGGAGTTAGGAGTATGACATCCCTACTCCCAAAAGTTTTACAGTCGGTACATCTTCATTTTGATTAGAGTCTTTGGTATCATTTGGCTGAATTCGCTCTTGCTTGCATTCATGCACTTTCTCACGACACTTGATTTGACACTTGGACTTTTGTCACGCGCACAGTCGGCCATTCACATGGACGTTTTCACTACCCTGCTCAGCTGCCTTGGACCAGTATTACCAATTTAGAGTACCGTTACAGTAGGTGTTAATTAAGTAAGATTTTGCGTTCAACTACAGTCTTCACTAATATTCCAACCACATCGTCAAGGCATGCCTTCAATGAAGGCATGCCTTGATCGTGTAGTTGGAATATCTGATCAGTCAGGTCTTGAGCCATCACTAACAATGAGGACAAATTAGCCTTACCATCACTCCCATCCCTCCCCAATCAGTCATCTCCGCGACGCCCTTGGTGTCAACCTTTTTTAAATGCTTTTACTGGGTAAAATTTAGTATGGGCCAGAAAAGCACTTTGCGTCACACGGAAGGGTAATTTATGAGACCCCGTCCGCTTTGTAGTTCAACCATCCTGGTATCGAGATTCGGTTGTTGCACGAACAATCTCTGGGGCGGAACAGTGTTTTTGGCCACTTCTCATGAGGTACCCACCCCATTTTTGAGTGATATTTTGCAGCTAGGAGCCTATTTTCTGATGTCCATGAATGAAGACAGGATCGACAGCTACACTTTAGTCTTGAGTATTCTCAAACAGTGGCGCTTGAAGTTTAATTTGCTTGCATAATGCATAGTTGTTCCAAGAGTTATCAAATTGTTGATCCTGCATAGTTTTCAGAAAATCATCTGCGATACATTTTGTGCCAATTCAACATTATCCAACTCTTTCGATTTGCACAAAAATATTTTGTAAACATTTCCAAACATATCTGGTGTTTTTCTAACACCAAATATGCGGGGAAAATGACTGATGTTGAAGTGCGTGAATAGTGCACGCGGTGAGCGGCAATGGTGCGTCAACTTAACCCCCCAATTGTACAAGTAATTATAGCAATTTGACGATTTCACGGACATTCTTCCAAACCGCTACATTAGCCACTTTAAATCAATTCCCATGCGGTGCATTCTAGCCCATTGGTCAAATATTTGAGCAATATTGTATGCTACGGTCAGAATGGCTGCCAAAATGGCGACCGGAAATATAGATTTTGAGACTTTTTGTGATTTTTATCATTTGAAATCTCCAAATTGTACGAATTTAACTACCGCCACACTGAATTTGGTGACAAAAATATGCTTTTATACAGGCATAATGTACCCAGATATTTGTTTGTTATCGCCGACATGGCGTTCAAAATGGACTCCGATTTTATTTTGAATATCCTTGTTGGAAGTATTACAGGCGCATCAGATGGCGATATGGGATCAGGGAAAGCTGCCAAGCTTGTAGAAATGCTACTAGTCAGTAGTAAAGGTGGAGGGTCTAATACGGAGGGTGAGAGGGTGAGAGGGTGAGAGAGATAGAGGGAGGGTGGAGGGAGGGAGAGGCATGAGAAGGGGAGGGGATGGGATGGAGGGAGGGGTGGAGGGGTGGAGGGGTGGAGGGAGGGGAAGGGAGAGGGAGATGGTGGTAGCCAATTGTGGTGGAAGTCTGAAGCATTGGGTTAAGACAATAAACACTAATCGTATAACAGATGGCGGAGACTGTGGACAAGTCAACAGAAGTGGGCTCTGATGGCCAAGGGCTGTGTAGAAGTCAGAAGCAGAATAGGTGCTAGGTCCCATAGCAATTATCCGATACCGATCCTCCGAAATGTATACTCCAAGTACAAAAGTATACCAACATGTCATAAGTATCCTCTAATGCCAAGATGAGTCAAAGAACCATGAGGGCTATTATTCCGAGGAACGAAAGCTCTCGTTGTTCTTTAGCTCATTGGGTGGTAACATCACCCACGTTTCTCTGAAGCCCAATTACAGCTCCCATCATCAAATGAGTTAAGAGCAATGAGGACGTTTGGTCCTAAGGATAATTGCTTCTATGTCCCTTTGACTTATCTCGGTATTGGAGGATAGTTACGACGTGGTGATATACTATTGGAGGACATATTTTGGATAATACTCATCGGCGTATAGCTTTGGTTCCTAGCACCTGTTCGGTTTCTAGCTTCTAGACCACCCGTGGCCGTCTCAAGGCCACTACTGCTTACTTTCCTTTAGTTAACGCAATCTGTTCTGTGGTTAGATTCCACTGTTTTCACCCAAGACTTCCACCACCACAGGCCCGTCATCTCTCCTGTGATAGAGCCCTTCACCATTACTACCGACTTGTAGCTCAACTACAAGCTTTGCAGCTATCCCTGATCGTATCTCGACTAGACAATAAATCAGACCCTCACAATACCACAAGGTCAGTAGACCAACAAGGTACATATAGTACGACCTATACTACCATATCAAGTAGCCAAGCATACCCCATAACGCTATAAAGCACTCCTCGCACCAACCGTATGGCAGTATAGCAGGTCCAATATGGGAACGGACCATGCATCCTATACTACCGCACTAGACAACCAAACATAATACCGTCTGTCCTAGCATCACGCACTGCCCATAGCAACCACGTGATACAACAAAGCATTCGATAGGTTAGTAGATCTCGTTGACTCGGTGGGACAGACGAGCCAACTCGACGTGATACTACGAACAGATCAGAACACTGTAGTGATAATATGCATGTAATCACCAATGTTAGATACCAAGTAGTCTAGCTTCTACGCATATCTTCTGACTAAAGAAAAGTTAAAAAATTTATAGTAATTTATATATTTTTTATACTTACCAATGACCCAGACTTAGCTGGTGCTAACTCTAACAAAACCAGGGCCAAACACAATTTTGCCCCCCAATCCCCAAAATTTGCATCCAAAACGAAAAGAAATCATGTCCTATAGGACCTCCATACTTCGCCCCTACTGCGCATGCGCAGTGTCAAGGACGTTCCGAAATTGGCGCCAATTATCATTCTTACTGGCAGTGCCTGGTCAGCGCTATGTACTCAGCGGGGAGGCAAGAGTTCCCAACTCCTGGGAGGGCCATCCCCGTCTGGGTCATTGGTAAGTATAAAAAATATATAAATTACTATAAATTTTTTAACATTTTTATACTGTACCAATGACCCAGACTTAGCTGAATAGTAAAAAGGCTGGAGGGCCTAGGACATAGAGGAAAATCCAATAAGCTCAACTATATAATAAAGAGGTAACCCCTTAAGGAGAGAAGGAGTATTAGGCTTTACATGTATCTTTTTTATTTAATATTAAATTAGAAAGATACAATACCCTTTATAATTGAGCACAATAACATTCATGTTCTCTATTAACATCCAGTATAACCCTTATACTAATTATTTTTAAAGTAAGCCAATAAATAAAGTAGTCCAGAGAATTGAGACTCTTTATAATCTTTTAAAAGTGACCGAGTATTGTATATTAAAGCCCGTTTGACACTTGACATATACAAATGCTTCACACCGAGCTACACTTTAAAAATATGACATGAATGAATTTTAACATTAATATTACACTTTAAAACCATCCCGGAAGCGACTCAGAAATACTGACTTTGGAGGAGGCATTCCCTTGCTTTTCACTATAAAGCAGGTGACCTAAGGGAACACCCTCCCCACCCCCCCCCCCCCACCCCCCACCCCCTTCCCCTTGCCCTGGGTCAAATAGCCCAGAGCGAAGAGGGCAGCCGGACGGAGTCACTGCCGGAACAGAAAGCCTGCATAACTATAGTTGCAACTGTTTAGTGGACGACATTCTGAGCAACAGATAACGGACCTAAACAATGCAGGTCTCCAGAAATGGACTCAATATTTCTGAGATAAAAATTCGTGAATGTGAATGGCTGAGACCAATAAGCAGCCTTCATTAAATCTGTAATAGCAATACTATTAGCATAAGCCCAAGAAGTAGCAAGAGCTCTTACTTCATGAGCGGAAATCTTAAGCACAGACTGCTGAGAAGAAGATAAACTCTCATAAGCAGTGCGGATAGTTAATTGAATCTATCTAGCAATAGAATGGACCGAAATGTCCCTTCTATTAGGCATCAAAGACAGAAAGAAACGTTTCCGTCCCTTTCTGATAAACTGAGATCTCTGTTTATAGATACGTAACGCTCTAACGGGACAGAGTAAAGGCCTACGCCCGTCTGAAGACGGAAGAGTCTTAATAACAATAGGTTCCGGATATTTATTAGGAGCCTGATTCTTAGCTAAAAAACCCACATTAGTAGTGAAGGTGATAGTGTTCCCGACACTACGATAGTGAGAATCATCCACCGACAGTGCATGAAGCTCACTGACTCTTCTAGCAGAAGAGAAAGCTAAGAGAAAAGCTGTCTTATAAGATAAGAATTTGAAATCTACTGTCCCAAGAGGTTCAAATGCTTTTCCTTCAATTTAAGAAGAACCCAAGCTAAATTCCATTTAGGAATTAATCTAAGAGTTCTGGGTCTATTTATCGAGAAGTTTCTAACCAACTTAGATAAAGAGACATTAGATCCAATTTGTAAACTATCATGATGTGCATAGGTATCAGATAACATAGACCTATAACCCTTAATAGTAACAGGCTGCAGTTTGATTTCGTCAAACAAGTATACTAGAAAGTTTGCAATGTCTGGTATAGAGGGATCAAAAATATCTACAGAATGATCCCTACACCAACGACGAAAAACCTTCCACTTAGCCGCATAGTTTAGCGAAGAGGAGGTCCTCCCACAGTTAGAATTCGCGTCCACTGCTCGTCCTGTAAAGTGCTTGCCATGCAAGAAGGACCGCACAACGGAAAAACGTGAAGGTTGAGACCTTGCGGGTTGTGATGAAGTTGACGCGATTTCCCCTGCGAAAGAAGATCCTCCCGTGGAGGAAGCTTTCGCGGTAGGTCCCACAACAGACACCTGAGTAGATTTATCCACGGTCTCTGTGGAGACTGAGATGCTACCAACAGAATCTTGCATTGAGATTGTTTTATCTTTAGCAATACTTGCTGAATTAACGGCGCCGGAGGATACGCATATCCTATCATTCCGTCCCAAGGAATCGACAGAGCGTCTACTGCAAATGCTTTTGGATCCGGACACGGAGACACATACGTCTGCAACTGATTGTTGAGATGTGTCGCAAATAAGTCTATCATTGGCCGTTCCCATTGGTAGCAAATCTGATTGAATACTTGTTTGTTGAGAGTCCACTCCGACGGCAACAAGCGACCCTTTCGTGAAAGGGAGTCTGCTAGCACATTCAGACGACCCGGTATGTGACGGACCGAAAGAAGAACCTGATGTTCTAGCGCAAACAGAAGGATTCTTTCCGTTAGATTGAACAACGGAACTGAATGAGTGCCTCCCTGATTCCGTATATACGCCACTACTGTCGTATTGTCGGATAGGATTTGGACATGAGCATTGTGAATAATGTCCATCCAATGACGTAACGCAAGCCAAATTGACATCATTTCCTTGATGTTTATGTGCTTGCCCAGGAATTGCGGATCCCAAAGACCCTGGCATCTCGAATCCGTTGGGATCAATGATGCAACCCAACCTGTTTGACTGGCATCCGTCATAATGGTAAAACTCGGATCCGGCAACTGCAGCGGAACTCCCTGAGTTAACCACTGAATGTTTGCCCAAGTCTGAATCTCTTGTTTCACTTGATCTGACAAGAGAACGTCTACGTCGAGCGAATGAATTTTCACACTCCAATTCTGAGTCAAGAAAATTTGGAGAGGACGCGTGCGTAACCGCCCCATCGGAATGAGATCCGCAGCGGCTCCGCACAGACCTATCAGTCTCATAAATTCTCTCACTGTGACTTTGTCTGCGTGCAGACAATAGCGAGCGTAACAACTGACTAATTTCGCTCTGGTTAACGGCAGACGAACGAGATTGTTGTGCGTCTCGAAGCTCATTCCCAGATGTGTGAATGACTTGGACGGCACCAGATCCGACTTCTCCTTGTTTACTATAAAACCGAGACGTCGGAGCAATAGAAGTAGATTCTGAACATCGTTCTGAAGCGTTAACTCGTTGCCGTACCTCTGAAGAATGTCGTCCAGGTAGGCCGACGTTACCGCAGACGAATGAGCTCGGAAATAGATCATTACCGAGTTCATTACCCGAGTGAAAGCCCAGGGTGCTAGATTCAGTCCGAAGCACATCGCCCGGAAATGATACACCACTCCTAGGACCGCGAAGCGTAGATACTTTCTGAATATCGGATGTACCATGACGTGAAAGTACGCATCTTTGAGATCTATGCTTGTTGCATAATCGTTCACCCGAATACTCGCTCTGACCGACCGAATCGTCTCCATATAAAACTTCGGAGCGACGATCAGCTTGTTTATCCAGCTCAAATCTATGACTGGACGGAACGAGCCGTCTGGTTTCGGAACCAGAAACAGATGGCTGTAGAATCCCGGAGTCTCCTGGTTTTCTACGACCTCTACCGCGTTCTTCATTAAAAGAGACTGCACCTCTGATAATAGAGCGTCTCTTTTCTGCGGATTTGACGGAAGTTGAGTCCACTTTGGACTTCGAGTTAATGGAGGCTTTCGTTTGAAGGATATCTTTAGACCTTCCGAAGTCACTTCTCTCACCCAAGGGTCGTCCGTAATCGACGCCCATTCTTGTGAAAAGCTCGACAACCTTCCGCCAACCGGTACGCGATAGAGGTTTAAGCCATCACCTCCTGGACCTGCGAGGCCTGCGGTAGGAGAAACCACGTCCTCCACGACCCGCACCTCGTCCCGTCGACCTGGGGGCGTCCGACCGGTTGTCCCGGCCCGAAGGACGTCCCGAACGAGAGTCGCTACCCTGGCGGTCTCTCGAATAAGACCAAGAGGACGCACCGGAACCTCTATAGGAACCTCTCTTGGGCGCATTAGACCCAGAAGTGCCTGTCTTATTCTTGTCTGCCGTATCTGACTTCTTAGAAGCAGATTTGAACAACAGAGAATCCGAAGCTTTCTTTGTAATTTTATCATAAATAGCAGAAAGCTTGCCGTCAAAGAGAAGTTCTCCGGAGACCGAAGCGACTCTGAGAGAGTTCTTCACCTTAGTATCCACGAGTGTGGATGTAGCTAGGGCTGCGTCACGTCTAACCAACTCCAGGTTTGCCACTGAAAGGGCGGAGTTACACGTGGAATAAGCTACTGCCCTTGAAAGAAGTCTTAAAGAGGATTGTATATCCTGAAATTCTTTCCCTTGAAGGCGCAATGATAACGCCTTAGTAAGGTGATCTGCGTAAGATAAGGCATCTAAATTGGCTCTGTTAGACGAAATAGCTGTTTCCAACACCGCGGTTGGAATAGAAGCCGACGACGGTAATGATAGCTCTAAGTCTTCCGCCTCGTCGTCCATACGCAGAGGAACTCTCGGAATACCCTGTCCTGCCGTGTCGAATTTATTCCTTGCATTAATGAAAGGCAGATTGAGAGTATTGGCGGACAAGAAACCTGCTTTCCCCGTTTTGGAAGCAAGTTTAAATATAGCGTCGTTCAATAATTCAAATGTTCTTGCAACATTATTGGACTGCGACGGAAACTCGGGAGCGATGTCCCTGAACCGCTCAAAAAATTCAGAGTCCAATGACGCTATAATCCTCTTGTCCGGAACCGCAGCAGTCTGGCCCGACGGAACAACTTGAGGGAGAAAGTGCCGGATGAAGTCCACGGCAGCTTTATGTTGTTCCGAAAGGGATAGCTCCAAATCATCCGTATCCCTTTCACCATCCGGTCGGACCTCATGATGCTCCCGGTCGTCCGCCCCCGATGCTTCGGCGGAGCGTACCGACCCAGCGCCGTCGGATAATTCCCGATCCGACACCGTTTCTGTCGGCTGCTGGGATGCTGCGATAAGTTGTGCTATCTGCACAAGTACGTCCGGCATCGAGACCTGCGGAGGCGCAGTCTTTCGCTGCTTCGCCGAGGGCAGCTCCGCATCAGATGGCTCCCGCATACTTTTTCTATGCGAACGACCGGAGTCCATCGGCCTCGTGACCCTGGCTGCCGGATGGTGTGACCTGGTCGCCGAAGAATACCTGATCGGCGAAGCTGGTAAGATATCGGCGGTCACGCACCCAAGGTGCGGTCGTGTGCGCTGACGAGAAGAAGAAGCCTGAGCAGTCTCCGCGGACTGCCTATACAACGGAGCGTCCCGAGCGACGGACGTATGCTCCGCTTGCGACACATTTTGTACCACAACATCTGGTCCCAGATGTTGTTGTACGAGAGAGGGGCCTCTCTCGCTCGCGGCCCGGCTGGACCTGGACGAGCTAGGAACCGGACTCAAAGGCTTCCTCCGATCTCACCTACTATCCGCCGTCACTGGGTGTGCACATTGAATGTTTATAGTGCTCGCATCACCCAACATTTCCTCCTGGACCGCATCGGACGAACCCGGCTGCCGAACCATTCGGTGAATGGACGCTACACCGGGCGAGCTAGCGGACGACATTTGTTTAATCTCCATGAGCACTTTTGCCGCTAGCTCTGTATTCATTTGTGACGACGGAAGCGCACTTGCAGAAGATAACATGGAAACATCACCCTGTTCTTGTTCCTCTGAAATAGAAACTGAGAGAGTAGAGTGACCTTGCGGAGAAAGAGCCGGCATAGCCCTTTCTCCAGAAACAACATACCGTGACACACGTTTCCAATGTTTGTCATCCCAATATTGACATATAGAACAGGGATTAGTGCGAGAACACTGACTACAATTAATACAATGATCATGAAAGTCAGAGGAAGATTTCTTCCTATTACAATTTGAACAATATCCTTTCATTGTGAAAAGTCAAAAACAAGTCCTAGTTACTCGCACAAACCCCTGACACAAAGATACATAATAACATGATCCATTAATAATGAAAAAACAATTGTAAATCAAAATAATTTTGAAAAAATATTTTTTCAGCGAAGCCCAAGTTTCTGAAAAGTAACGTTGAGCCCCGATGGATCCAATGGCTAAGTGTGGTCAAAAATTTTAAATTTATATTAAATAATTAATGCGACACTTACGGATAATAGAAATGTATCTTATAGTGAGATAAACTACACCAAAGGCAAACAGCCCCCCTCAAAAAAGGCTGTTGCCAATGTAAACAAACAGTGTAAAACACCAGAAAACATGACTCCAGGCACTGAAAAAACTGGCCCGAAATCAGTCATCAAAATTACACTCTATCTGATGCAAGACAGAGACTCCCAGGGGAGAATCTGCAGAACATCAGATGGAAGATGCAGAACACAACGTTTATACACCCATGGGTGAAAACGTAACTATGGGGAAAATAACAGAAAACATTCTGTAACCAAGCAACTCTCCCAAGAGAATTTTAGAAATGAACTTTCTCAAAAACATGCCAAAAGCATGGGAGAATTGCAAGGGGGGACTTAGAAGGCCAGGGGAGAGGAAACACTGAATAAGCAGTGCAACTTTTTAGCAAGAATGACAACAAGAGACCCCATGCCTCGAAAATAGGCAACTTAACATAATTTCATAAAAAATTTTAAGTACAGCCCTGATTATTTTTTGTCACTCCTTTTTCCTCTCCTCCTTTTATATCCTCCTTAGAATCACCATTTCTCCAATAATTACGTGTCTGGCATCCTTTAAACTGAGATTTACAAGCACAAAGATCAGTGAGATGTTGACTGATGAAGGGCCAAACAGAGAATGATAATTGGCGTCAATTTCGGGACGTCCTTGACACAGCGCATGCGCAGTAGGGGCGAAGTATGGAGGTCCTATAGGACATGATTTCTTTTGGTTTTGGATGCAAATTTTGGGGATTGGGGGGGAAAATTTGTGTTTGGCCCTGGTTTTGTTAGAGTTAGCACCAGCTAAGTCTGGGTCATTGGTACAGTATAAAAATATAAAAACTTTTGAACTTTCCCACCTCAAAATACCTCAAAATACAGGACAGATGTCTCCTTTTGAATTCGAAAAAAGAACGAGGGCCTCAATGTGAATCAGAACACTATTAATATTGAATGAAGCAATTTTCTCACCGGAGTTCTTTTTGTTGTAGATTCAGTGTTTTTCGCTTCTGCTTGTTTGGTCTTCAGTTGATCCATGAATGTTTTTGTGTCTTCAACCATCTTTCCTTCGTTTTCCAATTCATCAGCATATGCCTCAAATTGTTCGGGGTTAGACTGCATATAGCAAACTGGAAACAAACCAAGATAAAATATATTCCTTTTTTGTGTTCTCTTTTTCTTTTTTTAATGCTATTGTTGTAACAAAGGTCAATATCATAAAATTTCCTTCTCTCAGTTAAAGGTGTGGGGCATCGTACCTTAAAATAAATGCCGCCTGTGACTTACAATCGATAATATTGCGTTTTTTAGATATCAATATATATACCTGTTGACTGTACACAAAGTCCTACCACAAACAAAAAAGTATAGTGTATACACTACACTAAGTCCTACAGCAGACAAAAAGGTCTGGAGTGTATACCTCTTAATTATACACAGAGTTCTACAACAGACAACAAAGTCTGGCGTGTATACCTCAGAAACGTCTGGAGTGTTCACATCTTGGTCAACACAAAATCCTACCACGTACAAAAAAGTATGGAGTATACCTTTTAACTCTACACAAGGTCCTACCACAGATAAAAGTCTGGAGTGTATACCTCTAAACTGTACACAAAGTCCTACCACAGACAAAACAGCTTGGAGTGTACAGCTCAGAAACGTCTAGAGTGTGTACCGCTTAACTCCACACAAAGTCCTACCACAGACAAAAAGTCGGCGTTTATGCCTCTTAACTGTACGCAAAGTCCTTCCAAAGAAAAAGAAAAAAAACTGGAGTATAAACCTGTTAACTGTTTAAAGCAATGATGAAGCAATTACGAAATGGCCGACGTCATTTCAAATTTTTCGCGTTGTGACGTCAGACGGTAACATTTTTCACTGGAGCCGTAAACATAAAAGAAACTACGCCAGCTCTCATCCAATCAGAGGGCGAGGATTTTACTCTTATTGGAACATAGATAGTTTTTGGAATGTTTTTTTTTTAAAGAATTCAGCTTTAAAAGACCATAACGGCAGGATATAAGATGGTTTTCATTACAGTAGTTCTAACCTAGTAAACCAACCACAACCATATTTATTTATTTATTTATCGGTGTTTAAGGTCACATATTTCTGCACAACGGCTAATCATGACCACGACAGTTTTACGGTGGAGGAAGTCGGAGTACCCGGAGAGAACTATCGTGCAACGGCGAGCAACAGTAGCTCCCCAATATACTAACTCACACAAGCATGGTCAGCATTGGTTGAAGACAAGTTTACCACGCCTTAGTACACAACACCACCAAGCCCCCACGTGGGCAATGGGGGGGGGGGGTGTCTTGACCAAGGACACAACGCGGTTACCGCAAATGGGATTCGAACCGAGGACCTTTCGGCTTGCAGCTTGCACCTCTACACACTGCGCCACCGCGCCCCCTACCATAACCGTATAATCTATCCCTGGAAGTTATGAGTTGAAATTACTGATTTGTGAAATTATTTCAGAACAGTCATCAGGGTACACGTCTTTTACTATTATTAGTAAAGTGGTGTTTTAAAAGCAACACGAACCTGCAAGAAACATGTCGGTGATAACGTTAAAATGTTTCAAGCTCAGAAAACATCCTCCTGAAACATCTGCCAGCTCCTCGTAAAAGATCTTTGCTGAACCAGTTTGGCTCTGTGCTTTAACTCCATATACCTGGAAATAAAAGTTCAAATATTTGAGTTTTGTTATCTTAGCAGATTATCCGTTACACAGCCGGAAGCTGGAACTTTTTCCTACTACAGCTTTTGAATTTCTGAGTCCAACAATGTATAATCGTGTGCATGGAAGGACGTTCATTGTGGAAGGGGTGAGCAATATTAAATTTCCAATCCCCTGCCAGTTTGATGTTCTCAAAATGTCTCCTCTTGAACTCTTCGGTCACCAGAAGCCAATACTATAAAACTTTTGAAATTGTTTTTTCTAGATTTGTATTTTCTACCTATTAACCCTTTACCCAACGAATCGCCCGCTTCCGCCTGCGTAATATTCTGCAGCTGAAAAAATATTATATTTTGAAAAATTTCAACAAAACCATATCATGTGACCCCTCTTTGGAACGAGCTCGACGAGCTCGTTCCAAAGAGGGGTCACATGATATGGTTTTGTTGAAATGTTTTGAAAAAATTAAAAAAATTATATTTAAAATAATAAATTTTGATATCGTCTGCGTTGGGTAAAGGGTTAAATACAACTGACTAAAATGAATCATTTGCATTTTAAATGATATGGCAATTTGCCAACCTGGCAAATTGCCACATCTTTGACAATGTTAATGGTTTATTTCAACAGATTTAAAGTCATAGCTAGAAGATATATACAGTTCTAGAAAACACAACTGTAAAAGTTTTGTAGTACTGGCCCCAGGTCTCCTGTGCATGAGACCAGTTGGGAGACGTGTTCGACGGGATTCTGTTTCCGAAAGTACTTTGATTCCATTCTGGAATATTCCGCCTTTTTGATTGACCGAACAGACGGGTCGTATTTGAATATAGTACTCGAGTGGAAACTGTAAATGCATATGGTTGTAAGAAGGTACAACCGTGAACATTTAGAAATTGTTGAGAGGTGAGATGAAATGAGATTCGATTCGAATTCCTATACCTCATTCGATTATAGATTCGGTTCGACGGGACATTTATTATTCGCAGGTACTTTTGCGACAATGCACAGGGTGTTTCTTTTTCTGATTTTTCTGATAAAACTAGGGCTGTCACGATCAATCGATTAATCGATTGTTGATCGGTCACGGCGAAATCGATTAGTATTTTTCGTTGTCGAATAATCGGTAAATTGTATCCCGTTTTAGATGTTTAATAATTAAAAGAAAATTTGATGAAAAAACTATTGTTTCTAAAGGTATTGAGTTAAGAACATCGATGTTAAACCCCAAGAAGCCGTTGGAAGCATTTGTCTTCCAGGTACATTCATCAAAGCTTTGATGTTCTGAATCTTTGAACCGTCAGTGTAATAATCAAGACCGGTCGGCAGTTGCGAAGATCGCAACAGCCGACCGGTCTTGATTATTACACTGACGGTTCAAAAGTTCAGAACATCAAAGCTTTGAATGCACCTAAAAGTTGATCGTCTTCGTTGTTTACTTGAGGTAGGTCAGCTGACTTGAACTTCATTTTTATCGACTTCAAAGAGAGGGAGATGGGTGGGGGTGGGGTCAGCTAGGTACGATTAATCTATTATTATCGATTATTTGCGACGATTAATCGATTCCTAAATTGAAAAATCGTGACAGCCTTAGATAAAACAAACATTGAGATTTCCAAAGGGCCACGTGAAGCTTCGAAAATGAATTTTTTCTGAAATCGTCCCGATGGTTCGAGTCTCGCGAATTCGGAAATTTTAGAGTCTTTGAGATGTTTCAAAAATCATACCAAGAGTCTCCTCTTGAACTCTCCTTCTATCATCAGGTCTCCTGTACAGGAGACCTGATGATACAGGAAGAGTTCAAGGATGCTTTGCTTCCGAAACTATTTTAATTCCGTTTTGAAATGTTCCACTTTTTAGATAGATTTGGCAGTTTGCCCAAACAGACTAGTCGCACACACTACTTGAGCTGAGACTTGTAATATTTATAGTTAAAAGAAGGTGCCATATTTACAACTTAAAGAGCGATAAAATCAGATTCAGGATTCAATTCGATTCGAAATCATCTGCCTGATTCGATTCGGGATTCGATTGGACCCGAAATTTGCGATTAGTAGGGCCCGAAAAGCACGATTAGAAAACTCGATGCTCACATGTAATGCACTTATTAGAAAATAAATAAAAAAGAAATGCAGCCAAAGGAGGGTATGAATCCACCACCACTGACAGTAGTTTATAAGGGAACCGTTCGGGGCGAATTGACACCGGGCGCAGCAATTCGATGTCGTGTGCCTACTCTCCGGGGTTTTGTTTCACAAAACATTATACCACGATTGCTGTGTGTATTAACCCTTTACCCAACGTAACGGCCAAAACCGGCCGGCGCTATTCTCAAAAATCTCCAATTAATTTTCTTTATTTTTTCATTTTTTGTCTCAAAAAAATAGGTTATGACCCCTCGTCATACAAAATAAGTTATCAAGCAGTTTTTTTTTTTATCACACCCTCGGATACTTTTTCCAACCATTAAATCCATACTTTAAAGGCGGTAATGCAAACTTCACGGGTGTCTGTCCGGGGGTAGCACCAGGGTTTCCCCCAACAAGGCGATATGTGCTTCCCGATAGGGGTCTAGAGTATTCTCCGACCAGTCGACAATAAAGCAAGCCGTTACCCCAGACGAGGGAACTAGACCACCCCAACAGGGGTGGGATTGTAGCAACCTGCCTCCAACCTCACCCCCCCCCCCCCCCACACACACACACACACACCCCCCCCCCCCCCCACACACACACACTTTTTGCGTTACTCTTGTGTCCGTCGTGTTTTCCGCTACCCTTTCTATACTCTGCCAATTACATATTTCTACGGGGGGGGGGAGCGAGGCGAAATTCGTCTCGCGGGCGCTGTCTTCCCACAGAAGCAAGTCGTCTTACCCAGCAACAGTGCCGCAATAAAAATTCAATCTACACTTTTATCCCGCCAGAACCTATACAGGCAGGGACGTAGAAATCGGGGAATACCCCCTCGCCGCTACTTTTTCCATAAAATAGTTGAGAGAAGCCACCTTCTTCACCAACAACCAATACTATTTTTACACCATAATACACTACCATAAAATCAGTGTTTGTGGGGAGATAGGTCCCCCACGACTCAAGTGTTGTCATCCGAAACTTGTATTTTTCATTTGCTCGTATTTGTTCTATGACCTTTGAAGGCTATGTATGTAACAAGCCACTAAGCCACAATGACCACCACTGATAGAAATCAGTGTGTCGGTGCCCTTATATTGCCGTGCGCCACTCCACCTCCATGTTTGCCGACAAGTGGACTCCGTACTGGGTGATTGTGGGGGAGTATCCACTTTATAAAATTTTCCGAAATTGGGAAGCACCGTTTTCTAAAGTGGCCATGGGACATCCCTTGGATTGCCCTAGAAAATGGTGGCCGCCTCCTTGACACGCGTTGTGTACGTTGCCATTACAGTCGGCTGTGATGTTTCACAAACTCCGATCATTCTCTCTCAGAATTCTTCTCAATAAATTGTGGAAATGAATTAAAAAAAAATACCTTACCTTTACTCCCATTCCAGTAAGTACATCAAGTTCATCTTTCCAGTAGATATTTTGATCTGTATAAGATGGTGGATGTGGTTCGCAGTCGCCGATAACAACTAACGCCTTCGCTGATTCTTCTGACCAATCGAGCTGCTGCGCCTTCCTCAAGGCCCATTCATAACACTGCAATCACAATAATTTATAATACATTCCAGTATTTATCTGTCATTTTATTAGAGCACCTCGAATTCAGATTTTGGGTCGAATCGAATCTCAAATCAGACACAGTGGCGTAGCAGGGGGAGCTGGGAGGCCTCCCCCTCCCCTCCTACACTCCCAAAACATCGGTCCGGTGCAACTCACACATGACATCGAGCCCTAAAATATATATAAAGCTATACGCACTTCAAGTGCACGAGATTCGCTCTCAGCGCACATAATTTTGGCTAAATTTTTCAGGGGGCGGGGGAGGATAGTCAAGGAAGTGAGGGGAGGAAAATGAATGCGGAGTACCCTTTTATATTATAGACCCCTGATCAGGCAGTGGATTTTCAATCGAATTGAATCAAATCTCGAAGTGAGAATCATGTTGTAGATGTTGCATCTTCTTACAACCCTTGAATACAGCAAATATTGTCAGTCTCCAATAGAGCTTAAACGGTTAAAGGGTTTTCTTGATCGATTAATCACATGGATTAACCTTGCTTGGTTAACCGATTAATCACTTACCTTAATAGGTATCTGAATAATTGCCGTACCATTGATGATTTACAGCATATTAACTCTTTATCCAACATAGCGGGAATAGTTTTTCAACCTGATTGGGTAAAGGGTTAAGAATGACCATTTCCAGCTACTGATACATGCACGTGTACAAGTATGTCAGCTCGTAACGTGCATGCTTTACTCTGTCTCATATAATTAATGTTAGTCAGTGTGACAACGTGGGCCTGTTTTGGAGCAATTTTGTTCCCTTGTTAACCAAAATAATACAATAGTTCAAAAGCAACGGTTAATCGATCAATTACTTTTTTGATCGATCAAGACGTTGATCATTGGTTAATCGATTAATCGGTTAACCGTTCCAGGTCTAGTCTCCACTCAAGAATCGCTTTCAAGGGCGACAGACTGAAATGACGTTAGCAGGCGACTGGGCAAGTTAAGAAATTGAATCAAAAAGGTTTAATATTCCAGAAACGGAAGCAATTTGTTTTTGGAAGTGGAATCTCCCGGAACTCTTCTTCTGTCGTTTGGTTTCCTGCATTGGAGACATGACGACAGAAGAAGAATTTAGGAGAAGACATTTGATTGAATATTGAGAACATTTCGACGATTCGAAGATTTCTGAATCAGCGCCACTAGCATCAAATCAAATCACCGAGACGGTTTCGAATCGACTCTACTTTCAAAGCTTCGCAGCAGCCTACATTTTATGATCAAATTCATTGAGAGACAACGTTATCACGGATTTTAACCCTTTACCCAACGCAGACGATATCAAAATTTATTATTTTAAATATTATTTTTTTAAATTTTTCAAAAAAATTCAACAAAACCATATCATGTGACCCCTCGTTGGAACGAGCTCGACGAGCTCGTTCCAACGAGGGGTCACATGATATGGTTGTGTTGAAATTTTTTGAAATATAATATTTTTTCAACTGCTGAATTTGCATATTACGCGGGCGGATGCGGGCGATTCGTTAGGTAAAGGGTTAAGGTGGTATATATAGAATGGGGAGTTTAACATGAAAATGCATGACATGTTATTTTCGATGCGGTCAAAAATCTCAAAAATGTTATAATCTTTTCATCTTTTGGTGTTCAAAATTGCGAAGAATTGTTCATAAATAAAGAAGGACAACAGAAAAGTCACAAATAATTATTTTGTTTAGATTTTTCACGACATCGAAAATACACTGTCACCTAATTTCAAGCCAACTTTCGATTACTTATATGTCACTTTAATATTCCCAGACGTTTGTCAGTGCCGGAAAAACTGATCCTTCGAAACGCCGTCGAGAGGGGGTTAATAGATTTGTCCACAGACCCGGGGTGGGGTAGAAACAGATAGCGATAAAATGAAAAAATATGTAGTACCGGTCAACATTACATGTACACTGTCCATGTTAACCCTTTACCTAACATTCTTAAACAACTAAATATTTTCATTTTTCCCTCTAAAACATAGCTTCTGCTTCCTCATTGGGACGAGCTCTTCGTGCTTAATTATTCGACTATTTAATTTAGGTATACATACAGGCATGTGACTGTTTACCAAACCATTTCATGACGAATAAAATATTGTTTATAAAAAAAATTATAACAGCAAAATATGATCGAATTGTCAGGAATCAGATGATAGGGCCTATTTGTGAATATTTGAAGGTTCTTTTGTTCGATTTTTACATCCAGGTGAGCGAAAGCGAAAAGCTTTCATTTAAACCGTGTACCATCGATGTTTCGCGTGCCCTTAAACCCTGGATGTTGCACGCTCTTATATACCTTGAATGTTGGGTGCACCCTTTGCCATGGCTATTTGTCCTATGCATTCTAACCAATCAGAAGACAGAATTTATCGTGATATAGGGACAAAAATAAATATAACAAGACTCACCTCCGGAGTATCTCCTCCACCTGTACTCGGAACATCAGATACAAATCGGATTAGGTTGTCTGTGTTAGATGTGAGATCTTCATACCGTACAACATAATTATTATAATCGCAATAATCACCATGCGCCATAATACCAATCCTTAAATTTGGGATATCCCTCAGTAATCTGGAACAGCTATCCTTTAATTTTGTCCTTACCTGAAAAAAATAAATAAATAAATAATTATTTTGAAAATGATGTCAGACATTTCTGAAAGTATTGACATTATCCCTTTACCTAACGTAACGGCCAAAACCGGCCAGCGCTATTCTCAAAAATCGCCAATTAATTTTCATTATTTTTTTCATTTTTTGTCTCAAAAACATAGGCTATGACCCCTCGTTGGAACGAGCTCGTCGAGCTCGTTCCAACGAGGGGTCATAACCTATGTGTTTAAGACAAAAAATGAAAAAAATTAGTTATTCAAGAATTATTTTTCCAAGTGTCGTCTGCTTTTCATGTTAGGTAAAGGGTTAAACCACGATTGCTGTGTGTATTAACCCTTTACCAATGCTGCGGTATTACATTGGTAAAGGGTTAATACACACTGCAATTCATAAATTGCTGTGTGTATTCTCAAAAATCGTCTTTTTGAGAATTCACATAAAATTTCAAAACCTTTACACAAAAGTCAATAGAGCTGAAACGGTTAAAGAGCTTTTCTTGATCGATTAATCACATGGATTAACCTTGCTTGGTTAACCGATTAATCACTTACCCTAATAGGTAGCTGAATAATTGCCGTACCATTGCTTTTGAACTATTGTATTATTTTGGTTAACAAGGGAACAAAAAAAAGAACGTCATATAGATTTTTCGCCACACGATTATGATATGTTTAGTGATGTGTATGGGAAATTTTAGTTCACATCTCCACGTTCTTTCTCACGTATCAAATTAATGAAAATATAGGACTTTGATCATGGAAAATTGGTGAATGAAATGGAAATGTTTTTTGTTTATGTTACTTGTATATTCTCGCATGTTATGTTAGATAACATAAGATTTATTGAGGAAATGCACCAGAACAAAGACAGATTGCTTTGTATATACAAAATCAACATAAACAGAAACATAAAACAATACTAATTCCAAATGACAAAAGTAAATATCCAGGCTTATAGTGGCTGTAATATAATATTATTAATACCACCTCTTGGTGTCAAATTCACAAAACTGGTTCTCATTGTTTTAAGAATTGCTGGATCACATTACAGATGTTACCGCACAGCTGTGACACATTGTTTCTCACCAGGAATATGAATTTCTCCGTTGTGTCCATCTCAACAAACTCTTGGTACTCACGTTCAAATTTGTACTGAGAGATGCATATTCACTGCACTCTGTAACGAAGTGCCATTCTCTTTCCACTGCACCTGAGCCGTACACCGCGCACAAGCGTTCACATACGGGGATGGGTGGTTACATATGCCTCCCCTTTTCTATCGTAAGTTTGTGGTTACTTACATGCAAACAAGTAAATGTGTTTCTCGCCTCGGGGGGGGGGGGGGGAGGGGTGTTGTATAGATCAAATAAGGTTCCAAGTGATATTTGTTCTTAAACTCTCGATAAGTTCTGTTCATTTTTTTCTGTTTTCCTATTGTCATCAAATATAGCATTATAAAAATTATTTAAATGTTTCTCTTTCAGATTTTTTCTTATTGTTATGTATTTCACAGGTTGAAACGGAATTTTCTGTTCAGATTTATTTTGAGGATTATAACTGGCTATAAGCTGCTGATATTTAACCAACGTTGAGTCCGTCATAGAGTAATTCTCGGATTCAGTTCTAGCCTCTGATAGTAAGAAAGGGGTTTGGAGATCATATAGTTTTGATACAAACTTAGCCAACTGGATTTTGCCACCTATGTGCATTGGGCGCTGTCCATGTTCAGCTCTGACTGCATTGTTCAATGATTTATTGTTCACACCCAGGACTAAGGACTAACTTACAGAACAGGAAATGAACGGTTTCACGCGGCGATTTATCAATATTAGCATCGTTGATTTCCGCGACCCATAATTTACTGCCGTATAAGAGGATGGATTTCATCAGGATGTTGAAAAGTTTTAGGTAAACCGAAAAAGACGGAAGGGCGGGAAGGCACTTTCTTTTAAAGTTGTTGTTCAGACTGAAGAGAGTTTTTAAACCTTTCAGTTTGAGATCTTGTTGCGCATTTTGTAGTTTACCGTTGGATGTAAACGAAAGTCCCAGATAAGTGTACTGATGGGCGTGCATGAGCTCATTGTTTCCAATATGGAAACCATGGAGCTCCTTATTCTTTCGCGATTGAAAAATCTTAACTTTAGTTTTGTCAACATTCACGCCAATTGTGTTTTTAGTGCAGTAGGCATTCAAGTTATCCATTGCTCTCTGTAATCCCCGAGACGAGTTTGAGATGGTCGCTAAATCGTCGGCAAATAGCAAGTGACTTAAATTCGTGGTATGTAGACGGATGGCATCACATTTTTCATCAAAGGTTAAGCCAATGTCGTCGATAAAAATGATAAAAATTTTGAAGAGCTTCGACGAGATCACACAACCTTGTCTGACGCTATGTTGTGTTGTGTTGTGTTGTGTTATGAAATGTATGCTATGCTATGCTATGCTATGCTATGCTATGCTATGCTATGCTGTGCTATGCTATGCTATGTTATGTTATGTTATGATGTGTCGGATTTGTAGTTACGCATCTGAGTGACGTTACGATGTGAATTAAATGCTTCGATACAACAGAGTATTAACCCTTTGAACCCCAGAGGCCGCTTTTCGGGCCCAGTAACATGATTCTTCATAATTTCATTAAGTAGGCTGACTTTTGAAAGAAGGTGTGGTGTAGACCAATCAATATTTGCAACGTGCAGCCCCAAGGCTGCACGCTGAAAATATTAATTGGCCTACCCCCAAATAAAGAATATGGACTCTTCCCGTTTCTTCCAACGGACTGATATGGAAGATACCACTAGGGTTCAAGGGGTTTAGCAAGAGTGCAGACTATCAACCTCATTCATTTAATTGAACTTGAATCGTGGAACAAATACAGAACACAAGAAAAACTCCACACTTCAACATCGTTGGATCCTGTCTTACGATCTCTAATGGCGAGAGACCAACGTTGTTGCGAGCTTCTACTATTGCTGAGGAAATGCTGTTGCGGCACGCTTTTGAAAAGGGGTATGAGAGCACTTTGCAACAGTGTGTCGTGTAATAATATTTCATTAGTTTAAAGGACGAAAATTCAGACATGATCTGGGATATACCATGTCGGTCTTGTTTCACATAAACGTTTCATAGCGTTAGTTTACGTCCAAAACCACATAGAACAAACATGTGTTAGCGGGAAGGTCGACTGAAAGAAAACCTAAGATACGTAGTTTTTAACAATATTCCGAATTAATTCAGTCTATAAAGCTTTCAACCTTTTCCTGAACAAACATCCAAAACTGACGAGCTGTAAATACAGAAATCCCCGTCATGGGGGGCTTGTGCTCCCCGTCAGGAGGGATAGGGTATCTCCAGACAACTCCCACGATAAAGAATGCAGTTTACCCAATGAGGGGTGGGGGTGGGGCTATATCTCCCCATGGGGAGGGCTGTAGCCTCGATGAACAACCCCCCCCCCCCCGGGGTACCATCTCTGCGCGTATTTATTGAAAATTATCCTGAATTATCTTATCAATTCTTTCTATTTTCAAACTTTTTATTCTAGAACATAACTTATTCTCACTTCCCACAGAAACTTCTATAGTTACGTGTCTAATGGTTGTTTTGAACATACCTCTGCCAAGCAAGAAGCCATACTTCCGGTTGTATCAAAGGAGAACACGACTTCCACATTTCTTCCTTCTGTTTCAAAGCTGTTCATTATAGCCTGAATTAAAACATAAATGCAAGTATTAAAGCGTGAGCTCTAATTCGAAACATACTGACTACAAATGGAATTTCGTTCACAGAGTTCTCAAAATTTATGGGCTCTAGTCGTTGTTCTAGTCGTTGTTCCAAGGTCTTTCATTCCAAGGCGGCGTAGATAACAAATGACATGGTACTTACTGGGCGAAAGATCGGTCAGTTACCCAATACCATGATGGTATTAGGTAACTGACCTATCTTTCGCCCAGTAAGTAATGAGTTCAGCAATTTTGACGTTCAATTCAATATTTGATCTCTTTATTCATTACAGCTCATTCAGTAAGTTTCTTTCTTTATCACGTGATCTGATCCTCTTTCCTGTCATTTAACTCCTGCTTTGAAAGCGATATAGCACGATCAATTAATAACATTCCGGACGTAGCCCCAGGTTTACACTGCTGTATTCTTGCGCGAAATCTGAATCTTGCCTCTGGCGGTCTGTTTACAACACTTCCAGTGATATCTTTTAATGAGTTCGGAACTATTATTTCAATAAAATTCTGATTGTTATTGGATGTTTCGAAATACAGTACGTGGAGAGTGTATTATCACTAAATCGCCCGCAGAGTGGAGATTACACCCAGGCAATAATTGCAAATTTGTTGCAAAGCATTACAAGCACAAGCAAAGTTCCAGCCAATGGACCTCCGGGTTATACCCGGAGGTCCATTGGCTGAAACATTGCTTGTGTTTGTTGTCCACATGTACAGAATTTGAAAGTGATAATTTGGGTAATAACTCCACTCCCCGGGTGTTTTAGTTACAATCCACTCTCCATGTACTGTATCTACGCCATTAGTAACTATTTTGGGAGCATATGCTACACCAATGATCGCTTGTTTTAGCACTGTTGTTTCTCGATCAATTCACGCACGTTCTATCGGGATTGGATAAACTAATAAATAGAATCCTCAACTCGACTTCATCTTGTAGTTAAATTTATTAAACTCGTCCAGTATAATAGGTCTGGACTTCGTCAATTTACGGAACTCATTTCACGACATTAGGTCATCATCTTCCACAGACCTAATTTACTGAACTCATCTCGTAAATATTTTATCTAATATGGTCCGAGAGCTCCCTGACAACCCCAATAAGTCCATTGTACTGCTTTTCTGAAGTAATTAGTTGAGAGGAATTAACCTTTACTTAAGGTAATGGAAATATCAGGGCATAGCTATTCACAAACATTCCCATTCAAATTTCATTATCTATTTAATATTTGTCTCAGAAACATAGCTCATGAAGCCCCATTGGGGTGAGCTCGTTGAGATCATTCCAGTGATTGGTCTTATTCTATCATTTGAGAACAAGAGAACAATTTGCAAGTGTCGAGAGAAACTCGTGTTTGGTATAGAGTGTTCTCCCCTGATATACTTTAGCGGTGTGTTACAACCAGTAGTGTATAAATTTACCAGTAATGTCGAAATCGACCAGTAATGTCGAAAAAATTAACCAGTAATGTCGAAAAGTGACGACCAAAATGACGATTTTTCGCAAAAATTTCAATATTTTTTTCGGGTTGCTCAAATTGTACTTTTGCCTATATTTATCGACTTTTTACCATTTTCGCGCAAGTTTAAACACATTTACTCCAGTAAATATGGAATTTTATGTTTAACAATTATTTCCCTCTTTCATATGCACAACATATCCCATTCTCTCTCTCTCTCTCTCTCTCTCTCTCTCTCTCTCTCTCTCTCTCTCTCCTCTTTCTCTCTATCTATGTCCCCTCTCTTTCTATCCCATGTCCCTCTGTCTTTGCCCCCTCTCTCTCTCCATCATTCTCTCTCTCTATCCCCCTCTCCCTCTGTCCTCACTCACTCACTCACTCACTCACTCACTCACTCACTCACTCACTCACTCACTCACTCACTCACTCACTCACTCACTCACTCACTCACTCACTCACTCACTCACTCCATCCATCCATCCATCTATTCCCTGTCCCTCTGTCTTTGCCCCTACCTCTATCCCTCCTTCTCTCTCTCTCTCTCCTTCTTTCTCTCTCTGTCGCTCTCTCCATATCCCCTTTTCCCTCTGTCTTTGTCCAACTCTCTCCCTCTTTCTCTCTCTCTCTCTCTCTCTCTCTCTCTCTCTCTCTCTCTCTCTCTCTCTCTCTCTCTCTCTCTCTCTCTCTGGATAGATAATGAATTGATACGACTCTCTCTCTCTGGATAGATAATGAATTGATACGACGCTGAAATATTTAGTCTAGTATTTAGCGCTCGCACAGACAGACATACAGTCACACATGTGGGCTGGCAAGTGTGTAGGCAGGCAGGTTAGCAGCATCCAGGCAGACGGACAGAAATCCAGACAGACAGATAGCAATGTGGCGTGTGAAAAATAACCCCTAGACGTGGATAGACAACTGAATGACGGAAAGACAGGCAGACCTACATACAAAGATTGATTGGTTAGTTGATTGATTTCGTTTACGACACTTAGTTTAAAGCACGCGCACCATACACGTGTCATTTCGGCATGTGGCTTGGTACACGAAGTCAACGTGCACCTGGGATAAAGTGTCATTCCCAAGGACACAACTCAACTGACCTCGTCAAGTATAGAACCCAGATATTCATCAAATTGAATTGCGAGCAATTTCTCGATTGAGCTAATAGTGCTCCCCACGTACATGCGGGTACATGCGGGTGACGCAGACTGACTGATTGATGGATGTAGGTAAAATGACAGGTAGCAAATTGATAGAACTAGATGATAGACATGTAGCAAATATCGGGTAGTGACTGACATTATAATAGTCAGTCATTAAAGCACATGACCAGGGGTGTCATCGGGGGGCGGGGGGGGGGGGGGGGCTTTACACTACTGGTAGATTTTTTCGACATTACTGGTTGATTTCGACATTACTGGTTAATTTTTTTGACATTACTGGTCGATTTCGACATTACTGGTAAATTTATACACTACTGGTTGTAACACGGTGTCTTCCGTGTCGATCAAACAAAAGACATGGACTGGGAAAATATGATTTCTTGATTGGATAAACTCATAATTTCGTCCTGCAAACTTATGCCTCGGAGTTGAAAACCCTCTCAAGTCAAAGTTTATTATGAAATTAAGACTTATACAAATTAAGATAAAGGTGCCTGTAATGGGGAAAAAAGGGTAAAACTGCGCGAAGGCAACAGGATCAATATTCAACCATAACGACAACTTCTACTGCTGCTGTTACTTATTGTTCCTATTATTGCTATTACTAATGATATTTCTATTTATGAATTTACTACTATTCTTCTTCTCCTACTATTACCACTTATATCGTTACTACTACCACTTAATGTTGTTTCTGCTATCGCAGTTACTTGCCGCTATTACGATTACTCAGACAGGACGCGAGTATCACGAAATAATCCGACATGGTGGGCGAGAGTTAAATTTTCCGTCGGTGTTCCCGAATCGTTGTTGGCCGATACAAACTTGAAACCTATCTCAATATACCTCTTCCAGGGGCGTAAGTTGTAGGGGAGGTTATGTAGTTGGGTGAGCCGTCGAGCACCTACGCCCTACCCCCCCCCCCCCCCAAACAAAAAACAAAACAAAAAAACAAACAATTGTTAGTTATGGCCCTGACTTCTTTAATTGGTAGAGGGAGTACTAGCCTTTTCTTGGTTGCCATAATTTGTTCACGTGTCTTTACCTAGTTTTAATGAGGTACGTGGCGACAGGGGGAGGGGTCTCCCCACCCCCCACCCCCCCAATGTTGACCAAAATTTTCAATAGTTGGAAATTCGGAGGACACGTAATGAGTAGTTGGAAATTCCATCTATCTGGATTTTAGAGCTTATTTGGCAATGCTGATGTCTTCTTTCCTTCCCAAAATTCCAACTCGGTTCCAAATGGGCAAACATTTCAACTGTTGCAATTTAAAACTACAGCGTACGCAATGTCGAGCTTCATAAGTATTCATATCAATTAGTACAAGATTTCTATAGCGTGTTTACTTATGGTAATAAAACATTCCTCGAAATGCACTTCAAGAGAATCACATCATGTAAAATCGTTATCCTGAGTTAATTCCATCATTCACAGTTACAAAAAAAATGAAACATCGAAAATTGATCATTCTTGCATAAGATCTGATTTAATGTTATGAGAGTCTGAATTGCTCAAAGTTCTCAGCTTGAGCATTTGTTTAGCACATATTCAATTCCCAGAATAATACCAAATAATAACAACCTGATAATTCTACCACAAATGTGTTGGCAATTCAGTTACTAGAATCAATTTTATTCCCCCTTTCATGGCTTCATTTTCAAATTTTTTCTCGGTAGTGAATTTCAAACTAGGGGGAGGGACCGCGAGGGGAACCCCCTCCCGGTTCCTCCCCATAGTAGGAAATCGGAAACCTCCAACCACGTCCCTGGTTATAGTTTATGTATAGGCACTCTCCCGCTGGTTGTAACAAGGCAAAATCCAACTAGATGAAATAAATTCACTTCAAAGACAATGCCAATTACATGCACGAAATATGAAACCTTTATATGTTGTTGTACCTGCACTTAAGAATGTAGGCCAGATATGGGTTCCCAGCACTCAACCAGCCGAAACAATCATAATACTCGAAATTATTTCATGCACAAAATAAGTTAAGATAAATTTACTAATACTACCCGATTGCCATATACTTATAACGAGCGCTTTCATACAAAGGATATTTGAAATATTAAGGTAATTTTGCATAATGAAAATTGTAGTTTTGCCATATGGTCAACTTTTCTTCAAATTAGCCGCTTTCGGTGACATTGTTGCAGTATTGGCGTCCGAGCTACCAACAATTGTTTTCCGGTGGGCAACATAAATTTCTGACACTCAATGGTCGATATGAAAACAATTTTTTTGCACTCAAATCATTCTGTCCGAACTACATAACAGTGAATGTAAAATATAATGTCTTCGTACCTCCTTTTTATCCTCGGCAATCTCCTGATCGTTAGTCGCAGCACCTGAAATGTGTTTAAAAATTGAAATATTTCAATTATCATCTTTGAACTGAATTATCACACAAGACAAGAGTGTGTATCTGTTCTATTGATAGAATAACACATTGACGGGGTGGGGGTTAAACGTTTCCATTTTTGTTCTTCTGAGTGGCACGACATTAGCTTCGGTGAACCCACGAGCGGACACCATGAGAACCAGTATTTGTTGAGAAAACACCCAGCCTATTTATTTATTTATTATTTATTTATTTATTTATTTATTTATTTATTTATTTATTTATTTATTTATTTATTTATTGTGGTTTAATGACATTTGCGGCGGCCTGGGTCATCTCCTCTCGTGTCGGACAGTTTTATGGGTGGGGGAAGCCGGAGTACCCGGAAAGAACCACCGAGCAACGGTGAGCACCTGTGAGACTCCCCAACGTACTAACTCCACACAATCAGGGTTAGCATTGGTGAAGACAAGTGCACCATTGACGTGCAGCGCGTCTCAGCATACAGAGCCACCGTGCCCTGCTCCCCCCCCCCCCACCCCTCCCCCACACACACATCACATTGGCACTCAGGATGAAGTGCCTTCTCCGAGCACACAACGCATTTACCCCTGGCGGGGATCAAACCGTGTACCTTTCAGTTTGAAGTCCAATGCCGAAACCACTGAGCCACCGGGCTCCCTACCCAGCCTATTGGAATTTGGAAGTGAACTTGAAGGTACCATGCCGTGTCTGACATTAATTTGCTAAATTTGTTTAAAGTAAGGGAGGCGGATATCTCAAAACACTGTATGGGTCTATCCTATGCCAAGGAATTTCTCATAGAAATTATGGCATAGGTCTGAAGAAGGCTCAATGAGATCGGTATCGATTCGGTATTCGGTATTGGACTTGGATGAGATTTCCTAATAGTACCAAAGGGAAATTCACACCAGGAAAAGACAGAATAAGTCGTTCTTATTCCATTTTACCTCAGCGCCACAAATGCCACAGTCAGTGAACTCAACATTGCCATTCTTTTGCGAACACAGATCATATCTACATGTACGGTAGTTTTGTGGCTTCTTGGAAACACACGTTAACTTTTAAAGGCCCATATCAGTTTTTGCTACTTCAGGGCATATACCCTCAACATGCCATCGTTAGGAGGTCATGCTCACAATAAACAAATCACCTGGGTAGTGATTTCTAGTTAAGCCTTGGCTGTCTGTTAAGGCAGCAGCCAAGACTTGACTAGAAATCACTGAAAGCATATGGACACGTACAGGTTGTAGTCTAGTGGGAATTCAGGTCAGTTACCCAGGCACTAAAGGGTTAACAAAGCTGAAAAGAAAATCAGTCACTTCCTTCATGAAAATGAACACTGCTGTCAAGCCTCAACAAGTGCTTATAAACAGTAAATGTATGAAAATTTAGAAATACAGATTGATTCGGTATTCAATGATTGGTTCCGTTCGGTTTTTTGGTCTCCCCATGATATCAGTATCGGATCGGTTTTTTCGGTATATTGTTCATTAATCTCCGCCACTGAATGTTTAGTTCTGTTTACTCCGCCACTGACTGTTTGGAACAAAGATTCACATGCCGCCAACACCGTGGCTCACAGTGTGGATTTATATTGACCCTTTACCGTGCACGGATAACAGACAAAACTTGAAAAAATATTCCTTGAATAACTAAACACAGTCACATTGTGTCTCAAAAATATATCTCATGACACCTACTTCGAACGAGTTCAACGAGCTCGTTACGGTGAGGGATTGTAAACCATGTTTTAGGCAACAAAACATTGGAAAAATAAAATTTGAATGAGATTTTTTGTGAACAGCGCTACCGATTTTTTCTTTAAGTTCAGAAGAAGGTTAACAAGAGGTTAACCGCCCTTCAAAAATGGCGTATCAATCAATTTTGATTTTATATTATTTGTCTCCGTGTCAGTATTTTTTATTGTGTTTAAATCCGCTTACAACTTAATCTGTATTCACTATCCGTGATCCACAAAAAGGATAACGGATATGAATAAATTCATATACACACTTAATTACATATCGTCGCCTGAGGGCTAGAATGTTCCATCTCCCCTATGGGTCATAGAACATTCTAGCACTCAGCCGTCGATATGTTTTACGTCAGAAGACTATGGATCATCTTGAATCAAAATTTATTATTTTAAATACCATTTTTTTCAAATTTAAAAAAAATAATCAACAAAACCATATCATGTGACCCCTCATTGGAACGAGCTCATCGAGCTCGTTCCAACAAGGGGTCACATGATATGGTTTTGTTGAAATTTTTTGAAAAATAATATTTTTTTAACTGCTAAATTTGCATATTACGCGGGCGGATGCGGTTGATTCGTTGGGTACATGATTAATACCATAGATTCGAATCTATTCATTTGTTGGGTTCAGCGATACCTTTACAGCCAGGGACATGTCGTGTCGGACAGTTTAACGGGTGAGGGAGCCAGAGTACTCGGAAAGAACACCCGATCAGCGGCGAGAAGCTATTTGACTCTCCAATTTATTAACCCCCGAAAAAAGTCTACCATCTGTTGAAGGCACGCGTACCATCGACGTACAGTGCGCCTTATAATTTAGCACACTGCCCCGCCTTACGCCTACTTTGGCAATTGGTACGAATTGTCTTGCCCAATGATACAACACGGATGCCGCGGGTTAGGACCGAGCAGGGGACGTGACAACCGTTAATTATTTCCAGTTCCTTATTCGACATTCGTTGTCAACAGATAAAATCATTTTCCGCGTAGTTTAGTGTTGCTGCAGATGGGAATTACATAGAACAGAACAAGTGAGTACTAAAAATCAAAACCACCCAGGTCTACTTTAGAGGAATAAATATTTTATTAAATTGCAAAACTCCACCCAGTCTCTTTTCGACTACTCCCTGTATTTCAACCATGTGGGATCCCCAGTTAAAATAAGAAATCCTGTCGAATATATATTTCCGTGCAAAAAAACATTTTGACAGGAAAGCGAATTGAACTCACTGGCGGTGGCTGCTGCTGCTTCACTCCTCTCCTCTTCTTTAGACACAGTCAGCTCAATGATAGATTCGTCCGTTATTCCGGCATCCATTACTAGCTGTGCGTTTTGCAGGACACGTCCTCCAAACTATAAGAGAAACACAGCATTGGTAAAACAAATGAAAGACATATAGGACTCTCTCTCTCTCTCTCTCTCTCTCTCTCTCTCTCTCTCTCTCCACCCCTACCCCCTGCATTAACCCTTTTGAACACCAGAGGTCGTTTATCCGACCAGGGCACAAGCTACGTCATAATGTCAGTAAGTGGGATGGCTACAAGGTAAATGTGTCAGTAGACCAATCAATATTTTCAACGTGCAGCCTTAGGGCTGCACGTTGAAAATATTAATTAGTCTAACCCCAAATAATAAATATGGATTCTTCCAATTGCAGCTATTGAACTGACATGGAAGATACCACCGGGGTTCAAAGGGTTAATGGATAAAAAAAAGTAAAGTGTTCGACAAAATTATTTGGTTGGTAGGAGTGGATGGTCGCTCCTCCATTAGAATTTGGTTGGTATGGGTGGGTGGGCGGTCGCTCCTCCATCAGAATTCAAGGATTTGTCCGAACTTTGACGTTTTGACGGATTTTGCTCAGTTACATAATCGCCCACCAAAGAAACAATTACTCCTTACAAGCATTTCCTTGAACAATGAAGACCCAACGCAACATGCCTACAAAAAGTTCACCGTGGAAGTGAAATAAGAGAGGCTTTGGTATCAATACATTCGACTAGACCACAGATACTGTGGTGATAGTTAGTGGTGTGCGGCTTTTTCTGATAGTGGATCGAAACCACACGTCAGAGGGAAATTATCGATACTTTGAGTCGCTTATATCCGTTGGAAATACCATGGTCTCGAGCCGGTCTCGAGTCTGCATATTAAGAGATGGCGTTCCCATTCTTAAGTACAAAATTCTTTTGAACTTTTGTCCTTACATGATTATCCGAGGACACTTTCCGGAAAAAAAATAAATAAATAAAATAAAATATTGTTTCCTCTGAAACATAGCTTCGAGTTACTATTGGGACGAGCTCGATTAGCTCGTTCCAATGAGGAGCTCATAAGCTATGTGCCAGAGGCAAAATTGAATATATATTATAATTTTTGAATGGTGAAATTTGTGTATAACGCTGGACAAATATTTCAGTTTCGTTAGGTAAAGGGCTAAAACAGCCCATAGATGCCTTAACAACACAAACTCTTCGATTCTAAATTACAATTGGGGGCTTTATTATCAGTGTAAACAGGCCACCGCCGGAAGGTTACAAAATTCGGCAGTATTTAAAATTTTCCAGCAAATTCTTATTCTCATACTTCAAAGATGCTGAACTCACTGGAGCATTTTCGCAACAATATCGCCATCTTGTGTATATATGTGAGAGTTATTTTTCTTAGATCATAACAAACAAAATGTCATCTGTTACTAGTAAGCAGGGGTGGCGCCAGGAATTTCTCGACAGGGGACTGACCTCTCCGACAAGGGGGGGGGGGGGGGGGGGCTATAATATTTGACCTCCCAAACGAAGGAAAATGAGTGAAAATTGGTAAATTGGAGAACCAAAATAGAAGCAAATGGAGTATGTTTGTTGATTATTTAACGTAAACATAATATAATAAGGTCGGGAAATATTTCATCTATAAAGCCAGTTTGACGAACGACATTAAGAATTTCGTGAGAATCGCTAGAACCATATACCTCGTTCTTCGTCGACACAAGACGAGATATCTACATTCGATTGTCGGAAATTTCTCGTGAAGTCGGGTTTACGAGACTCTCCGACGGACTGACTAAAAATCTCCGACTGGGGGGGGGGAGGGGGGCTTGGACCTCTCCGATGGGGGACTGTAACCCTCCGACCCCACCCCACACCCACCCCACCCCCTTGGCGCCACCACTGCTAGTAAGCACTTCGCAGAAAACATCAACGCAATTGGAGATAAATCTTCGAAAATAACTCTGCCAAGACTATTCACACTGATAAGAAATCAACAGAGAGACTGAAAAAGTTTATACACAAGAAAGATTAAAAATGCTGACTTTGAGCATTACGAAAACTTAAAATTAAGCGAACTGCTTGCTTCAAAGCTTATTCCCAGATGTGCTGAAGACTGTCGATGTCGTTCCAAAGCAATATAACTGGAAGACAGGGCGGTGGAGGGGAATCAAAATGTTGGCTTTGTGCATTATGGAAACTTGCAATGAAGTGAAGTGCTTCAACGTTTTTACCTGGGTGGACGAAAGACTGTTGGAGGTCAATCCAAAACAACATCACTGGGAGACAAGGAGGGAGATGGACTAATCTTTTGCGGCTGCTCCCCAAGTATAAATTCCACAGAACCCGTACCTTCTCGTACCAGTTCACTAAGATACTCATCTTATAATGTCCATAATTTCCCTCTGACATGTGGTTTGGATCCACTATCAGAAAAAGACGTGCACACCACTAACTACCACTACAGTGTCATGTGGTCTAGTCGAATGTGTTGACAACCAAAGCCTCTCTTATTTTACTTCCACGGTTAAACCTTTTGTAGGCATGTTGCGTTGGGTCTTCATTGCTCAAGGAAATGCGTTGTGCATACCTATATTAAACCATTTCTTGCCAGAAAATTCACGTGTAAAAAGTTGAAAACCCTTTACCACTCACCTTAAGTGTCTGTTTTCTTGGGGGTATGCCTTCCATTTCCTTTATGGTTTCCTGGATAGCGGTAATTTTTGAGACGTTCATTATACCAGGTACCGCGATGCATTTCCCCTCAGGAAGCTTTACCATGATGGTAGTTTCTCGCGGCAGAATTATCTGAAAATGAAACAAATACTTACGGTAAATATTTTGACTAATGATCCGCCGCATTTAAGTACACTCCAGTCACGGCCTGGCCGTACCAACATATGTCTCACTCTGTACGCATACCCCGTGTTAGCTTTAGTTTCTTTTAGGATATTGTTTTAATTTGTATCATTTACGTAATAGCCATACCTCAAAGGCCAAGAATGGAACTTGGCCTTTGAGCTATGGCTATTACTTAAATGATACAAATTAAAACAATATCCCAAAAGAAACCAAAGCTAACACGGGGTATGTGCACGTATCTTCAGAATTACGCCCCTTGGTTGCTATTTTTGGTTTCCACATTTGTTTTCGCGCGAAAACTCTAATTCCCTGTGGCAGAATAATTTGAAATTTGACTGGTTTTCTAATGCTCACAAAATAAAGCTAAAGTTTGATTTTCATTTTTGTAAAAAAAATTTCTTAATAAAATAAATTAAGCAGTAGCGTATAACTATGGACGAATGGCATTGATCACACTTATTATCTGCAAAATAGACGCTCCATTTGACTACATCAAACACGTGCCTTTTTTAAAAAAAAGTCGGAGTTTAGCCACAAGAAAATCCCCCCCCCCCCCCCACTCCTTTTCGTAATAACTGCTCTTGGCTTTGTTTCAAGTTCGTGTTTACGTTTACTCATGTTATGATCACTTTCGGCATCGATGGCTACACCGCGATCGCAAAACCAGTGTAAGTGTAGTCAATCGTTTATAACTATTCGGCTAACTTTGAAAACCTCTCACCCCATGTAGTAGTTACTGGTCCCAATATATACACCGGCCGTTTGGTAAGATTGACTTACTTAATCCAGAAGATCTGCTGGTTTTGATTTTTCAAATTCGGTTTCGGTTCGGTTTTAGGAAAAAAGCTCGGTTTGGGTTCAGTTTTTCTACGTGTTAGTCCTTTATCCAACGCAGACGATATCAAAATTTATTATTTTAAATATCATTTTCTCAATTTTTTCAAAAAATTTCAACAAAACCATATCATGTGACCCCTCGTTGGAACGAGCTCGACGAGCTCGTTCCAACGAGGGATCACATGATATGGTTTTGTTGAAATTTTTTGAAAAATAATATTTTTTCAACTGCTGAATTTGCATATTACGCGGGCGGATGCGGCCGATTCGTTGGTTAAAGGGTTAAGTGCATATTTTTTTATTATAAACAACACTTCAGGCTCCGTAAACGCGCAATAGTTTGTACGACATCAGTCACCAAAAAAGCTCTGTGTGTAAGTTTCTCTATTGTGTTCAGCCTAATTTCCCTTTGATCATTCTAAGGGGTTCAAGGGGACCAGTTGCTACAGTTAAAACTAGAAGTCCTGTCATGAAATGCGCACAAATAGCACGTCGATATGCGCGTTAATCTACGCGTTGTGGCCATAGTAAGGCTATCAAATTCTGCACATGCGGCCTGTGAACAAGCAATGTTTCAGCCAATGGGCCTCCGGGTAACCCGGAGGTCCATTAGCAGAAACATTGCCTGTGTTTGCTATGAGTAACCAGGAGAACCTGCCGTGCTTTGGATGCCATTCGATATGGCAATTGCGCGCAATTCCTACGCACAATTAAGCCTAGATAAGCGCACAGTTCGTGACAGGATTTCTAGTTTTAACCCTTTACCCAACGTAACGGCCAAAACCGGCCAGCGCTATTCTCAAAAATCGCCAATTAATTTTCAAAATATTTTCATTTTTTGTCTCAAAAACATAGGTTATGACCCCTCGTTGGAACGAGCTCGTCGAGCTCGTTCCAACGAGGGGTCATAACCTATGTTTTTGAGACAAAAAATGAAAAAAATTAATTATTCAAGAATTTTTTTGCAAGTGTCGTCTGCTTTTCATGTTAGGTAAAGGGTTAACTGTAAGTCTACTGAGACAGAGAAAAACTTAAATGAGGGTAACAAATAAATAAAGTTAATGTATTCTATGTTTTCAGACTAACATTTTCTCCCCTATTGACTCGTCCGATGAACCAGTCAATAAGGGAGAAAACGTGACAATGGGAACACGACGTATTCGCCCCCTTTTCCAGATAGACGAAGTGACAAGAGTTCATATGGGTCACTAATCCAGTTCCCTCGCCATGAAATAGTTTGATCAGTTTATGCAAAAACACAGTGACGCCGTCCGCTGTTCCTAGGTCTTGCGGTTCGGTTTTCCTGTTTGTCGCAAAAACCGGAACCGAACCGGAAAATCGAAAACCCTCCCAGCTCTATGGTCCAGTTTTTGTTGTACTATCAACACTTTTAGTGTTGTTAGTATAATATGCATTTTATTGATTGTGTTAAATCCCCATAACATAATGGGCGCCTGTGCACATTATATCAGGGAGGTAGTCCTTTTTGATATAGTAGCTAAGCGCGGTTTCTGTTTCAGAGGTTTCCACGACACGGTCACACGGACAGTTATTTGAGAACTACCACCTGTGAGGACTTTTCTGCCGTTTTGGCAGCAGGAGGCCGGACGCAACTAGGGGAGTGGTAGGGGGGGGGGGTGATCCCCCCCCCCCCTTATTTTCCAGTCGGTACATTTTCATGGTGTGCATTGGAGTGTTAGACAATGACTCACTCCTTGCTGGTAATCATGTACATTCTTACGGGATTATAGACTTGCTTCTTGCACGCAGTCGGTGTCGTGGAAATTGAAGTATGTGGCTGATTTGGGATGTTGGAGTCCCACCACGACTAATTTTTAGTCCGATGCTTGCTAATTAATCATTGATACAAGGCCTTCCCAACTTTCTTCGGCACCCAATATAATTTGTATATTTCACAAACAAATTTCTTCAGCTTTTAAGCTATTTATTTATTGGGGTTTAACGACACTTTCCACAGCCAAGGTCACCTCGTGTCGGGCAGTTTTACGGGTGGAGGAAGCCGGAGTACCTGGGGAGAACCACTGAGCAGCGGCGAGCAACCGTCAGACAGACTCCCCAACGTATTAACTCCACACAAGCAGGGTTAGCAATGGTTGTAGACAAGTGCACCATCGACGGTGCATTATTGTAGACAAGTGCAGTCTATACGCCTTAGTACACATCGTCACCGTGTACCCTCATGGGCATTCGAGATTATGTGCCTTGCCCAAGCACATAACGCGGTAACTGATAAGGATGGTATTCCCCTCTTTGTTTTCGAAAGTGGACACTTCCTGAGACTCAGCTGATGAAGATGACTCAAAAGCGGTCATAATATTCAGTATATCCTGTAAACACTCGTTAACTATTTTCGTGTCAAATCGATATGGAGACCATCTTCCAGTAAGGGACGTAGTCAGGGTAAATGAAGTTGGGTGGGTGGGAGGCGGGGTGTGGGTACAATATATTTTTTCTTTGTCAGCAGAAAAATATATTGTCTTCCCTCCCCACCCCATCTCAATGGCAGTCGAGAAATAGTTTTTCCCTCCACATCTTTCCACTTCGTGTTGGGTAAAGGATGTTTATCCCCTATAGGTGAAGGTCAAGGGTCTTCCCGGGGTATAAAAATTAGCTATATATAAGGTTGAAATTTTCCAGGAAAAGTGGGAGAACAAGCCCCCACCCCCACCCCCACGACCCCTCCCCCCGACCCCCACTCCAATTCCCACGCACGGCCACGCCGCTGCTTTCGGTGACAGTATTTAAAACAAATAGCATTCTTCTGCAATTCACTGGTGGCCCTAAATGAGTAGTGGGATTGGACATTTGCCTATAAAATTGGTTTTGCCTCTCCGCTCCACAGAATCACTGTACATGTATGTTATTCTTTACCTAACTTAACAACCATAACAAGCTAGCACTATTTACAAGAAATGGCCTTTCAAATGTTAACTTTTGAAGTTTTGCTTTGAAAACGTAGCTTATGTCCCGCCAGTGGAAGAAGTTTAACTGGAACGAGCTATGTTTTGAGTCAAAAACTGAAAATTTTTAGTTCTATTGAGGTATTTTGACAAGTGTGCATGGCTTGCTATTCGTGTTGGGTAAAATAAATCATACACACTCTAAAATCAGTTGGGTTAGAAATCGACCCAAATCAACTGGTGTTAAGTGAATATGAACCCAATCGGATTCATATCCCCCAACCAGTTGATTTGGGTTGATTTTTAACCCAACTGATTTTAGAGTGACACTCCCCCCCCCCCCCCCCCCCCCGCAATGGAGATCTGTCCCCAACTTGCTCTCCGAGAAAGAACAATCTGATGTTTCCACTGTTCTGATGATATTCACGTTTTCTCTTCTGACCCTATCTATTAGCTAATTTAGTCACGAAGAACCGAATTTGGGGAAGTTTTGAACTTTTTGTTCTGTGTTTATGGCGATTTGGTGTTGACAGTTTTTAGTAGTTTTTAGCCAGTTGCTGATTATGCATTGTTTTGCTTCTCTGGGAGAGTTTATAATAAAAAAAAGAGAACGATGGTTTCGGTTCCACTTAGCCAAGAGTCGAGAGATCGTTGGTTAACTTATTTTGACCTGTCGCGCGCCATCTGAGTTGTGTATTTCGTTAAGACACTTAATTCCAAATGCCCAAGTGGGATCTCGGTGGCGCAGCGTGCTAATGCGTACTGTATGCCGGTGGTATACATGCCTTCAACCAATACTAACTCTGCTTGTGATTGTAAACTGGATAATCCTATGGTTACTCACCACTGCTTGATGGTTCTCTTTGCACTCTATAATCAATTGGGTTTAAAATTAACACAAATGAACTGGGTTGAGTGGATATGAACCCAATTGGGTTCATATTCTCTCAGCTCAGTTGATTTGGGTTGATTTTTAACCCAGCTGATTTTAGAGTGTGGGAGCGCCGGTTTACCAGCACCCTTAAACTGTCGAACACGATATGGGCCCAGCTTTTATTAGTGCCGCTAAACCTAATAGACAAACAAACAAAAAACACGCCACATCAATGACAAATATACTATCCAACAACCCAATGCATAGCACTTCACGGTATGCCCCACAGCACGCAGGGTTAGTACACCGCTTGGAAACTTTCGGTCCCAGCCCCATTATGCTTGGCGTCCAAGGTCCATTCCTACTATCTTGGCAATATATAATCTCTGCTGCGGCATTTACTACGGTGTTACCTATTGCTGTGGCTTATTCCTTGGAATGGATGCAGACAGACAGACAAACAGACAGACAGATAATATCAATACAACTCACCTCTCCCTTTAATATAGTCTCCGCCCTGATTCCAAGATAATCAATTGTCTGCTGAGTTTTGAGAACTTTCCCTTGATACTTCAGTCTGACTTGGTCACTGGGCACTTTTTCTTCGGCAGCAACATATTCCACTATTTTCTGAACCTGTTCTGTTTTAGCAAGTTGTGTGGTTATAGTCCGACCCGACTGCAATTTCACGTACACATCAACTGTGGAACAAGCCATTTTGTTTCGATTAACTATGAAAGGTAACTTGCTCGGTATTAATGGAAACAAAACTTGAAAGTTTAGCTTTGCTTATTTTATAGTACTAAAATACTTGGTCGTGTTTTCCTTTAACAAATATTCGAACTTCCATTGCCGTGTTGATGTTATATACTTTGCACATGCTCTTTCTATTAATAGAATCAGGGTTCATCAATATAAATATCGACCAATGGAATTCTCGTAAAATACTTGGCTTAAAATAGATGCCGATCTGGATATATATACGTTTGGAATGGCGATTTAATGCATTGACACACACACATTCTCACTTTTATATTTCTAAATTGTGGGATCGGTTGATGTTCAAATATTATAATTCCATTTTGCGAACTTGATCCTTGCGAACTGACCAATTTTGTTTGGGCTCGAACGAAATTGGCAACAGTCACCGTTACCGAATTCCACGTGTCAGTTCCTTTCAGGATCAAGAAGGCCCGAGGATTGTCATTTGCGTAAAACCCAATTGAGCGTCAACAACAGGACAGTGTTTTAGAAGTATTTACGGTATTCGGCGAGATCATCAAAACAATTAAAACACTTGAGCCAATCTTCGTCAATGGGTTTATCATATATTATACAGAAGGAATGTAAAATAACAAGTTTCGTAAATTGATGACATTATAAGAATGCCGTGTATGTACAATATATATGTACGGTATAAAGATACGTGTTTTTATTGTGGTTTAACCCTTTACCTAACATGAAAAGGCAGACGGAACTTGCAAACAAAATTCTTGAATAACTATTTTTTTCATTTTTTGTCTTAAAAAAATAGGTTATGACCCCTCTTTGGATACGAGCTCGACGGGATTAATTGCCTTGCCCATAACGCAGTTACCCTTGATGGATATCGAATCGTGGACCTTTCAGTTTGCAGTCCAATGCCGTAACCACTAAGCCACCGCGCTCCCATGAAGATATGTATATAGGTCTATTTCAGGCACCAACAGGTGTTGGACGGCATCAATTTTGGGCACCCCAGGGGTCACTCAATAGGGGGCCCCACAGGGAATTTTCCCAGAGGACCATACGGCCAGTCCTTCCCTGTTGTAGAGTCAAGTTACTGTACTGTGATCACGAAAACGGACAGAATTTCGATCGAATCGCGACTGTGGTCACAATCCAGCAGAAATTCTATGTCCGCCAAATTCCAACACATCAATATGGTATCGCACCTGTCGAAAAAGAAACATGGGAAACATTGAATCTGAGCAGGAGTTTTCGTTTGGGTTCTTTTGACGCGGTCTTACACAGTATTTTATTTACGAAACCTCGATTCATTGATGGAAGTCTGTCGCGGTCGAATCGCGAAAACCCCGCCTTTGTAATCACAGTGCTGTAAGCCAATAGTTTATACTTGTGCTTCTCTTTTCGAGTCCTAATATGTCGGTAAACAAAAAGGTTTCTATCACAGTCATCGGAGTCGCCAGGATTTTTCAAAAGGGGTTCGACTTTGATGAAAAAGGTACGCGGATGGTACACTTGGCAGATGCCGAAGGCAAGAGTATACCAGGGTATCCGGGGCATCCTCACCTCCCAACCTTCCTGAATTTTTTTTTAAAATTAGTATCGAGATGGTACTCTCTGGTGGCCTTAGGGTGATTTATTTGCATTCTCCGTTCTTGGAAAAAAAAAAACCTAAAAGGGGGTTCGTTTGTACCCCGACCCCCTGGCGACGCCTATGACAGTAAACATGGACTGCTCTACAACTGAATAGCATGTGAACGGGATGTATTCCTGGCGAGGAGCAGACTGGATAAAAAAATGTGATCACAATCATTTGGGTTCCTCATGGGACTCTAAAACCTGATGTAGCCCAACGCCTGTTGGTGCGTGAATTTCGTGAAATGATCAAAAGGTGAAATGGATCTAAGTGCATAGACTGCCGGTATCGAAATGTTCACTATGTGGACTGTCATTGCCTTCCACAAAGAGGACATTTCGATATACCAGCAGTCTAGTCTGCCATTGTTCGCTCAGATGAGAGGAAACAGCGACCCTTCAATTTCAAAAATCAAAAATTCTCCGATTTGGCCGAACTATTGTCTTCCCGCTGCCCCTCCCCTCCTTTCCTTCCGGGTAGAGCCATTTTTTGCTGAAAGATCAATGACGATGATATAAAAATGCCATCGAAATGTCCTCATATGGACTTCCATTGATCGCTTCAGATGCAAGGAAGCCGTGTTCGTTCAGCTAGAAAAATAAAAAAATTCTCCAGGTAGGGTAAGGGTGGGGGGGGGGGGGTGGAGTGGGGGGGGGGGGGGGTTATGTGTTGATATACCGGTATTGCTGGGGGTTTTGCATTCGACCTCCCCGGACACCAACCGACCCCTAAACCTCAGATTTTTCTTATTTTCCGCATATTTTTTCCGGCCATGAGGAAATCCCCAAATGAGGTATAACCTAGCATCCCACATATCCCCTTCTGTATATCTGAGAATACTGACATGGCTGATATACAACGCCCAGCTCCTATATGACCGTACATGTATTATAGCTGCTATACAGCCCCCTACTTCAACTTTCTATCCCATTATCAGCCTTTTGTTGTGTTCACCATTACTAGTTTTCTACCACCCCTGTACCATACTATTGACTTGTAGCATTACTACAAGCTCGTTTGAGCCTCTCTGACTATTTCGGTAACCTCAAGCCCCTCACCCAGGTATCTAGGAAATCAAGGCCAAGAGGTCTTTAAGAATTTCCTCAGTGAGTTATAATCTATCATTCCTCATATTCTGATCTAGGTATCGAATGACCACGTTTCACGGAATCCCTTCTATGGTCTGTCTATGCTTGCAAAATTCCTTTTTTGTCGTATGAGGTGATGGGAAAATCCCTCAACGAGGTGTAATCTATCATCCCTCATCTCGGTATTTAACGGCCACGTTTCACGGAATCCCACTTTGGGATCCCTTTCATTGTCTGCTTGTAGAATCTTATTTTGTCATATGAGACCAGGAGGGCCAAGAGGGAATCCTTCAATGAAGTATAATCTATCAACCCTCATCTTGGCAGTTAACTGGTAGAGTGCTAAAGTATTTTGGGTTATCAAAATTTGTTCTCATGTCTTTGCCTTGTTACAATTTATATGCGAGTGCCAGATGGCACTCTTCCATAAATTATAACAAAGTAAATCCTTACAGACTAAATAATATCACTTCAAAGATAATATGAAGCACATCCACTGAATTTGAAGCCTTTAAGTCACAGTACCTGCACTTGAGAATAAAGCCAAAATATAGGCTTCCAGCTCTCTACCAGTTAACAGCCACGTTTCGCGGAACCCCACTTTGGGATCCCTTCTATGATCTGCCTATACTTGCAGAATCTTCTTTTCTCGTAAGAGGCCACGAGGAAATCTATCGATGAGGTATAATCTATCATCCCTCATATTCTCATCTCGATATTTAACCCTTTACCTAACATGAAAGCAGACGACACTTGCAAACAAAATTCTTGAATAATTAATGTTTTTCGTTTTTTGTCTCAAAACATAGGTTATGACCCCTCTTTGGAACGAGCTCGACGAGCTCGTTCCAAAGAGGGGTCATAACTTATGTTTTTGAGACAAAAAAAGAAAAAAATATTGAAAATTAATTGGCGATTTTTGTGAATAGCGCTTGGCCGGCTTTGGACGTTACGTTGGTTAAAGGGTTAACGGCCGCGTTTCACGGAATCCCACTTTGAGATCCCTTCTATGATCGGCCTGTGCTTGCAGAATCTTATTTTGTCGTATGAGGCCAGGAGGGCCATGAGGAAATCCATCGATGAGGTATAATCTATCAACCAAAATCATTGACTCATCACGGTATTTGAGGATACCTGTGACACGGTGATGTTCTATTCGAGGATACCTTTTGGAGGATAACTATTTGAGGATAGTTTTGGCTCCTGGCCAACCCCTTCAACACTGCTTCCACTTTCTCTATCCTACTACATGCTTTCTGCCTTCTACCTCTGCTTCTATTTCTCTACCCTCCCACCCCCCTCCCCACTTCTAATCTATTTGCTAAGCTAATAAGAAGTATATGTAAATCCCTCCTGCTGTTATAGGACCTATCAACCCTATGCTTGTCGGTCATTACCAACACTACTAATATCACCAGTCTCTTCTATTGAATGTTTCTACGAACACAACTAACAGGGTCCACGGCGTCGGCTAGGAATCCCACCCATGGAATTCCACTAACAGGAATCAGTTTCTATGAACTGCATCATTGGAAATAGTAAATTGTCAAGGTAGCACATGAAAGTACGTCATAGCTATAGTTCAAGGTCGTTGCTGTGGATTTCCTCATGACCCTGATACGACAAAAATGGCAGCATAGACAGGCCATAGAATGGGTTTCAAAGTGAGATTGCATGTACCGTGGTCGTTCAACACCCAGTTGAAGATATGCGGGACGATAGATTATATCTCATTGGAGAATTTCTCATAGCTCCCGCAGTCTCGTATTCCATATACCTGGGTGAGGCTAAAAGCAGGCATGAAAATAAGCAGTCTGACATTTGCAGAATGAGCTTCCCAGAGGGTGAATTTGATTCCATACTTTGGGCCAATTTATTCTCTGGATACTCTTTCAGTTTAGTTTTGAAACCCGGATTCAGATTGACGTTCACAGAGGGTAAATTTAGTGATGCTACCTACTGTGCAGGATAGCATCACTAAACTCACCCTCTGTGGACCTCATTTTGCAGATGACACTCTGCTTATATTCTCGCTTGGTTATAATCAACTTGGGGATGCAAAAATAGAGTCAGAGTGTGTGTGTGTGTGGGGGGGGGGGGGGGGGGGGGACTAATGAGCTTCTAGTAGTGATACAAGTCAATAGGAATGGTATATGGCAGCGGAGCTTGTAATAGTCACAACATGAGTATCAACTCAAGGACAAGGGTGAGCGTTAATGAGCCATGTTGCCCATTTCAGAGAGGGTTTACATCTCCCAAGCATTGGTAACTGGGTGCCATTTTTCCAGTAAAACAGAGCCTATTTACCACAGTGAACAGGCACTGCTTCACTTCCCGGGGTTCCCCGCGGGGAAATAAAGCTGAACCAATCAAGGCTGATCATAGGATACATAGCTGAAGCCAAAGGAAGGACGTTTGGGGCCATATAGGTGTTGTATAGGAGCCATGTCATTTGTATCCTCAAATACCCAGACACAGACTTCATGTCATTTGTATCCTCAAAATACCGCTAAC